>CAUYRT010040478.1:0-81153 GCA_963574885.1 Lepilemur ruficaudatus
GTCAGGAGATGTTTTGGTCCCTTATGGAAACTACAAGATGGCATCTTCACATATGCTCTTGAGTTGTTTCAGAAACACGGAGTTCTACTCAGCCACAAGAAACAATGGTGATATAGCACCCCTTGTATTATCCTGGATAGAGCTGGAGCCCATTCTGCTAAGTGAAGTATCCCAAGAATGGAAAAATAAGCACCACATGTACTCACCATCAAATTGGTTTTAACTGATCAACACCTAAGTGCACATATAAGAATAACATTCATCAGGTGTTGGGCAGGTGGGAGGGGAGAGGAGGGGATACATACATAATGGGTGCACCGTCTGGGGGATGGACACGCTTGAAGCTCTGACTCGGGTGGGGCAAGGGCAATATACGTAACCTAAACATTTGTACCCCTGTAATATGCTGAAATAAAAAAGAAAGAAAAAACAAACCCCCACTGGATGGAGAATGCAGATAAGGGGGAGCTGAGGAATTGAACTCTGACCTCTTTATTTGTTCTACATTTATCCCTGAGGGATCTGGAGAGAGTCACAGCTATCTTAACATTCCTTTCCGATAACCCAAGAATCTCTAAATCCATCTATGATCCATAGGTTCCCCGCTTCAGGGTATCCCACCTTTGGGGCCAGGACAATACGTAACCTCCATGTACTGATTTCAACTTCTGCTTTCCTGAAACATACTCCTGCCTTTAAAAAGCTTCACTTGTAAACCATCTGGGAGTTTGGGTCTTAGCGTTAGCTACCTGTTCTCCTTGCATGACACCATGCAACAGAAATGCCTCTTACTCCTACTGTATGTCTCCACGTCAGTGTCTGGCTTTGCTGTGCCAGGTGAGGGGACCCCAGTTTAGCTCAGCGGTGACAGCTCCAGTAAACTCTTTCTATTACATTTTGTGCCTCAGCTTTTATGTTGACAGGAGCCTGACTCAAGTTTGGCTAAGCAAGGAATCTTTGTCAATGACTTGCGTGGCCCAGTGTAAAATGCAAATGCAGAGTTCCTTGTTCAAAAATTAATTTCAGGACAGCAATAGTAGAACACTGAACCCAGTGCGGGGCCCTTCTAAGCGAGGGCGCTCTTTTCCCGTGCAGGTTACATGCTCACCAAGCTGGCCCTGTTTACTAGTGAAGTGTGAGCTTTACAGAGAAAAAAAGAAAGAGGAAACAATTTTTTAAAAGGAAATAATATTTTCTATCTAGCTCATTTCAATGAATAAATTAATTTCATTGAATTTAATTGAAAAAAATCGAATGCTCAGCACCAGGCCTACCAGGGCTGCCTGCATTCCCTGTCCCCCAGAGCCAGGAAGGCTGTGTCTGCTGCACTCAGGATTTCTCTGACTGGGGCACTCCACGCTCTCTCCTCCTCCCACTTGCTCCGGAATGACTACTCCACCCAACAATGCTCGCTCCACATTCAACTTCCCCGTGTTAAGCTTTGCTCTGCCTTTTGTATTTTAATTGCTTTCTCTCTGGCTTTTAATGAGCAATCATGGCTATTTCTTCATTGAGGACCTGCTGGCGAATTTCAAACAGAGTGTGTGTCTATGAAAGGAACAGGTGAACTTGCATGCTCTGGCGTGATTAGCTACAGGGAGGCCCGGAATGGACATCTCACTAAGGCAACGTGTCCACTTAACTTGCAGCCTTCATTCAAAGGAAATGTCAAGTACTCAGCTACATGCTTTGCAGCAATTGAAAGGAAGATTGGAAGGAGGGGTGGTGGAGATGTCTGAGACTACGGCCACAGTGCAGAGATTAGCTCAGGTAGGTGTGCGTACCTGTGCATGCTCCTGCATGTGTGTGTGTGTTGCACACCCAGAGTTGGCCATCATAATGAATTCCTAGCAACAAGGAGGCAGGGCATACAGGCCAAAGTACTGTGGGCTAAATTAGGAGAACCCGTAAACTCATCATGATGGAGAAAGATGCAGTATCAGTGCTGGGCGTACCACATTTTAGGATTGCCTGGGAGAAATGGTAGTTTTTGCCCCAGATCTCGTATTTTTTTGGCAGACGTTGGGGGTGATTTGTAATAATATTGCCAGTTGGGTATTTTGTTTGTTTCTTCAAATTTCTGTATTTCTCCACAACCACCCTGGTGTCCCACACTCTGCTGGCTGCCAATATGTGCAAGTTGATTGAGTGACAGAGATGAAGGGAGCTATTAAATGAGTTTCCTCCCTGAAGGCATGGAAACTCGTGTGCATGTGCCTTCAATTAGCACCTTTCCTCCTGGCTGGAACTCTTCAGTATGACAAAGGCATCAGGTTACAAAGGGACGTGGGGAATTGTCCTAGCAAGACCACAGATGTCACACATGTCCCAAGCTCTCAGAGACAGCTGAGCTCAATGATAGCAAATGTGGCCATGCATCTGTGACATTTTTATGGGGCTCCCCTGTACCCTGAAGGACAAACTTTCTGGTTTACAGCCATGGCCTCCAATGGGGCACTTTGACTACTTAGGTCAAATTGAGCAAGTATTTTGTACGATTAAAAAAAAAATTTTTTTTTAAATGAACACATCAAGATGGTGAATTAGAACACTTTACAAAGGGACGTTACCCACTCCCAGCAACCCAAAGCTATTGAAAAATAATTTGCTTCTTTCAAAAGGGGAGGACCAGACATTTAGAAGGTCTGAGTATCCCATTATGGCAACACAAATGTGCAGAGTATGTCCTACGTGTTTGTGCGTGTGCCTGTTCGGGCTTGGTCGTTTTCAGCCTGCAACATTGCTGGTCAGTGTGTCATGTTTCAGATGTATCTGTGTCAGATGTAACTGGACTGTGATTGTCCATAGTCAGCTCAGCTGCCATCACAAAACACCACAGACTGGGCAGCTTAAACAACAGACATTTATTTTCTTACAGTCCTGAAGGCTGGAAGTCCAAGATCAAGGTATCAGCAGGTCTGGTTTCTTCTGGGGCCTCCCTCCTTGGCTTGTAGGTTGCCACCTTCTCTCTGTGTCCTCACGTGGTCACCCCTCCATCTGTGTCCTCATCTCTTCTTCTTATAAGGACACTAGCCAGATCAGATTAGGGTCCACCTAAATGA
This sequence comes from Lepilemur ruficaudatus, assembly GCA_963574885.1. Lineage (NCBI taxonomy): Eukaryota > Metazoa > Chordata > Mammalia > Primates > Lepilemuridae > Lepilemur > Lepilemur ruficaudatus. Next base: position 3,063 of record CAUYRT010040478.1, read on the forward strand.
CCTCATTTTGACTTATTTTGACCTATTCAGAGGCCCTATCTCCAAATACAACCACATTCTGAGGTCCTGGGGATTAGGGCTTCAACCTGTGATTTTTGGCAAGGACATAATTCAGCCCATAACAACGATCAAATCATTTCCCTTCATGTTACCAAGTAAAAGTTGTCCAGGGTGGGAGAGCAATTAAAGGAATTTGAAGAAACTGGGACAAAGACACTCTGGAAGAACAGGATGGAAACGTGTTTTTCCTTTGCTGCAGGCCTCAGGTCCCTGCAAGCCACTCCAGCGCAGTGCTTCTGTGGGTGCTGTCCCCGCAGGGCCAGGCGTTAGAGGACACGGCTCCCACCAGCCCAGGCCTTCTCTGCTCCTCCTGCCAGCACGATGCCCACAGACTGACTGCTGCTGAATTTCACTCTACTGTTGTCGGCATTAAGATTTTATTAGTGACGCCTGACAGAGATAGTAAGGTGAAAGACCCAAGGGCTCTGGGGGAGCGTGGGGTTATCCAATGTACTATTTTGCAGTTTTAGTCCCTGATTATTACTCCTTCCTCCTGGCTCCTGTCGTCTCTTTTAAAGCTACAGCTTCTGTGAGTGGAAAGGACTCTGACAAGTAGAGGAAGGCAGGGAGGCAGCTGAACTTGAGCCGGGCCCAGGTCACTTGTTTTGCTTAGCTCAGCCCTGACCGGTGGTGGTTGTCAATGAGCTTGTGATTGACGGGCCCAGTCAGGAAGGGGGAGCCAGGGACCACCACCTGTGTCTCCCGCCAGCTCCGGGAACATGCCAGGGCCTTTCTCCTTTCTCTCTGCTGGGCAAGTGCGAGGTCCAGCACCCTCCCGTGTAGCCCATTCCCCCAGCAACTGTGCACCAGGTCTGGCATCCGTGTTCTCTCCGCTGTGAAGCGATGCCCGGCTTCTGAAGGCCACTCAGCGTGTGGCTTCTTGCCCTTTGAGGCCAAAAATAACCATTCTCAGTGGCAATTCTCCTCTTTGGCTCTATTCTTCCATAGCGGGTGACAGTTCATGCTTGAAGAAGTCATGCCTAAGAGAAAAAAGCCGCACGACGGAATGCAGGCAATGCAATGCAACCCTCGTGAGAGTGTGTGTTTCCTTCCGCTTTGCTTCAATGTTCCTCTCCCTGCAAGGTCCATGTGCCCCTCTTCCACGAGGCCCTCCCTGACTGCTCCAGGGCAAACCAATCTCTGAGCCCCACAGAGCCCCTCAGTAGTTCCTCTCGGAAAGACCTGCTTCCTGTGCAGATACTGGACCTGACCTTCAGAACCCAGCATGGGGCTGGGCACACGCAGCCACTCAATGAGTTGGATGAATCTGAGTATCTAATAACAAAACTCCTCCCCAGTCCTCACTCGCCGCTCCAACCTGCTCAGGCATGATTGCTTCAGGGAGGATACCTCTAATTTGAGAATTTCCTCCTTCCTCTGTAGAACCTTATACAATGGTCTAACTCTGATGTGCGTGTTTTTATATTTATTTGTTTATATTTCACTATCCTCCTATTCTAGCCGAATATAACCTATTCCTTTAGGTATTCCCCAAACCCAGGGCTAGGTTTGATCCTTTGAAGTCACCATGACATGATTGTTGGACTGAATTACCCTTAACTAGGAGGAGAAATGATCATGTTGCTTAAAGGACACTGGATCTGGCATTGGCTAATGGACAGGCAATTAATTTATTCTGTCATTATTTATGGAACAGGTATTATCTCAAAGCAGATTCCTGGGCATTACAAATGAAATAAACATATACTTGTCGAGTTACATCTACGGACTCCCAACTTTTGAAGAGGTTACCTCTCTACACCCCACTAGGATAGGATCAGAGATCATGTTTGTTTTATTCACTGCAGAATTCCCAGGGCCTGGATCAGTGACTGGAAAATAAGGCATTCCACAAATATCTTCAGAATAAATGAAAATCCCATGAGACAGATTGTATTACACCATTTTGGGGAGAAGTTAAATCATTTACTGAAGGCCATTCAGCTATCACCTGGCACAGCCATGATTCCAATCTGACCTGTTTGACTCCAGCGGATGCTGTAGCCCCATGGCCCCCACATCCTCCCTCGGCCTTGTAAAATGGCAATGTCTCCATCATCATCAATGGAGGGCACAAATGCTGTCACATGGAATGGGCCATGAGTGTGATCCAGAAAATGTTCTGGGTGGGACTGGAGAAAATATGGTTTATTATTATTATAATTATTATTACCATGTGTTTTTGCAAAATATCAGGAGAGGTCTTAAAGAGAAAGTGGTAATTAACTGGGCCTGGTAGACTTAGAGATTCATAACCTTTACATGATAGTCAGTAAAGAAACCTTAATGGTGGGTACCAGACCTGTAGGAGAGGCAAACTTTGATTGGACCACCGCTTGTTAGTCTTAGGAAGTTCTTTCTACCTAATGTCTAGGCTGGGCCTGGATCCTGGAACAGACAAGGCCCATACCCTCAAATAACTCACGGTCTAGTCAGAGAAACTGAACTAGTCACACAACTGAGTAATGTGGTGGGGTGATTGTCACTATGTAGCCCTGTGTCGGGGGTCATTTAGTGGTGCTGTGTTGGTGTTTATTATAGGCATATTTCTCCAGGAGAGTCCCAGGTTTGGGGGGCTTTGTCAGCCAAGATCTGATAGATGGAGTCTTTGTTTTTCACTAAAGTAATCATCTCTCAAAGAGTGGGAACTCAGCTCCTGCTGTCAACCCAAAACTGAGAAGAAATTAAGCTCTTTATCTGCAATTGATCAACTATTAAAGTCACAGCGTGAGGTGTTTCTGTGCTTTGTCTGTTTCTTGTTTTGTTTGGTATTTGCCTTATAGGTTGCAATGGTGTTTCTCCATTTAAGACGCGTGGGAAGTGCATCTTGATGATTTATGCCGTGGAGGGTCCAATGTGTAGGATAGATAACAGGTGCTCTTTGGGAACATTAAAATGACAATGTTGTGGAATATTTATGCTAATGAATAGCTCAAGTGATCACTGCTGAGCTGGTGGCTCAGGAGCAGCTGTCCCCGCTTGAGGAGCAGGTTATGATGTCAGCCCTCTTGATGTTGATGTTCCTTGACCCTTTTTGAAAGGGCAAGAGAGACGACAGACACCCATTTACCCCACTTATAGACCTGCTGTTTTAGATGTTTTAACATATTGATTTAATCCCACAACAACCTGTTTATGGAGCCAGGATTATCCCCATTCTACAGATGAGCACACAGAAGCTCAGAAAGCTCAAGTGAGTTGCTTGAGGTCACACAGCTTGTCCGAGGCATAGCTTCATTTGTCTGGTGTCTTCAAAATTGAGGTCTTTTTCTCTACGGTGCATTTGCCCTCCCAGGCTTCAGCAGTCTACTCCCTGGTTTTCACGATGGCTTGTTTTGTGCATTTTCTGTGGCAGTTGGAGAGAGAAAGGATTGGGTGTAATCTGGCATATGAGGTGATGGGGCTTCCATAATCCTCTCATCCCCCCTCTAGGCAGCCTGATTTATAAAGACTCCTTGGGAACCTGAGTAGCAGGGCCTGGTGGATAGAGTAGGAGCAGTTTTCATGCACTAACCATTGTCTTGTATATGTTACATGGGCTAACTTTTTAAACCCGAATAATAACTCTATGTAGTACAGACTATTATTTCCATCCTATAGAGGATGAAACGGAGATATAAAGGTGTTAAATGAGTTACCCAAAGTCATCTGACACCCAAGAGACAAGGCTAGGATTTTAAATCACTGGCATCTCACTTCAAAATCCACACTTTCTCTATTGGGTCACCATGCCTCCTACCTGGGGACAAATGGATGCAATGTGAATAAGTGAGGGAGATGATAAATGACAGCTGTAATTGGGAGGGGACAGCATGTGGAGGCAGCCATCCTGTGTGAGGATGTCGGGGCACAGGAAGTGTGTTTTCAGGAGGGCGGAGCTGGGCAGTTCAGGGACAGGGCTGAAGTCCAGATTTGGAGAGGAGGGTCAAGGGCCCTCTTTCCCTGTAGATAGTAGAAAAGGTTCAGCTAAATGTAATGGGTATCCTCTTATTAAGATTTCCATGCACCTGTACATGACATAAAGAAGGTGAAACAACCATTAACATGGCCCTGAATATTCCCTACTCTTCACATTGCCAGCCTCCCTTCCAATATGTTGAGACAGGTGGTTGTTTTTTTTTTTTTTATTTTGTTTTGTTTTGTTTTGTTTTATGATGGCCTGCAATAAAGCCAAGTCTGGCTAGAAAGAGACACATCCACTCTACTTTGAAAAGTGTGACTAAGGAAGCAAGAGAGTTAATTTATGTTCTTTTATCACTGATATTTGAGACAAAATGGTCACTGTCAAGATTGTACTTAACGTGGGCAGGGGGAAGTTCAGTAGAGTTACACAGGCGGGGTCAGGGCTCTGTCAGGGGGAAGATCAATAGTGTTACACAGACTGTCATGGCTCTGTCAGGGGGAAGTTCAATAGTGTTAAACAGTATGTATCCTGGCTCTGCATTATGGGCTTTTGATAGCAAATAGGAAGTGATTCCTGCCAGTATATTAAAAATGCACAAGGCAGAGACAACAGCAGAGGCTTTCCCCAGGGCTCATGTCAGAGCTGCAAAATGCTGCTGATTTTGAGTTAGCCTAAAAACACTTGGACCGCATAGGTTAGGTGTAGAAGAAGCTGGCAACTTGCAAGCAAACTTTAAGAGTTAGGAACATGGTCCCTGAAGCCAGAAGTGGACAGGCCAGTACATAAAGACCACAGGGGACAAGAGTCTCAGGAGCACCCATTCATTCATTCAATACATGCTGATCGAGGGCCCCCTAGAGTGGGGATAAAGGTAAAGTCATTGCCCATACAGCCCACATTCTGGGGGCTGAAATATAAACCAGAAAGGACCTGCACCTTCCCCTACCTGGGTCATAGATGACCCGCAGCACCCTTTGAATGGGGGTCTTGTTAAAAATGCAGATTCTTATTCAGTAAGTCTGGGGTGGGGCCCAAGATTCTGCATTCCTGTTAAGTCCCAGGTGCTGCTAATGAGGCTGGTTCCCGACCTCACTGCTAGTAGCAAGGCTAAAAACCCACCGTCTTTTCTATTTGGTTTATTTATTTCAGTTTGTGGGGTAACATGAATCAAGTTCTACTTGCAGAGCATGAACTTCTGCATACTCAATGAATCCATTCATCATTTTGAGGAAGAGGCTAGAGATAAAGATCCCCTCTTAGTATAGATAGAGACCTCAATGGGGCGCAGTCATCTGATTATTAGAGTCAAGACTCTTGCCTAAAGAGATTGCAGAGATAGGCCTCTCACAGATTCATCTTCTGCTTTGGCTACATTTGGGGGACTGCCGCTAGTTGCATGGAACTTTGAACTGGGTTAAAAGTTACGACATTTTTACCACCTTGTATTTTCAGGAGCAGCCCCCAATCTATGATTTGCTCTTCTTATCTCGACAAACACACATTGTTTTCAGGGCTTAGGTGTCTGTGTTATCATATCCATGTAAATATAATTATATATATCTACATGCAAGTATGATATACTGAGATGATCGTAGCTCCTGGATCATCTCAGTAATGTGTGGGCCACATTTAGTCTCTAAATGTGAGACCCAATGTCCCATTTAGACACTGAAATTTAAGCAATTTCCAAACCTGGAGCTCAGAGAAGCAAAGGGCCTGGACTTGGCTTCACATACATACATGCTCTGTGACTTCACTATGACCTACACTCAAAAGTTTTGAAGATATGTAAACGTGGAACTGAATAATGGCCTCTGAAAATTGGAAATCCACTTACATTGGGAGGCCATCTTGCCCGCACCCTTGTTGAATGTTATAAAGTGAAGGAGTTATAACCCCTGAATTAGCATGGGAGAGACACAGTGGAGTTCAGCAGGCTATCGGGTAAAGGATATCGTGTTTGGAAATTAGGACTGGATGCAGGATGAGGAGCAGAAAATGCAAGGCTTTTTCATTTGGCCGGAGACCAGGAGCTTCTGCTCACAAAAGAACTCCAGGACAGATGAAATTTCACCGTGGAGAAAGAGGGCTGACACACAGCCGGTAGAGGCAGATGAGTTTTCGAGACAAAAACTGCAGTCTGGGGTAAATGCTACTTATTCCAAAATATGAACTACAAAAAGAGTAATTGTTTAGTCATCTGAGGCCTTTAAACAATTCATTTGTTGCTACTCTCTTCATTCTAGCACCATTACCTCTGCACTGCCCACCTGCTCCCCTGCCAAATGGGTGTGTAACCCAGTTAATGATGCTATTAGCCAAAGCTCGTTGTAAAAAGCGGGGGATTTTAACCTGGGCCAAGAAGCAAAAATATTTTTAAAAACCCAAAATGTTTTTAAAGAGTACTGTTCCATGAACTTTTTATGCTCAAAAAGTTTGGAAAAAATGGAGTCAGTTGTAATATAAATGGCAGCAGAGTGCAAAGTACCATTTACTGATTTTCTCCAAAACTATAATAACTGTAGTGCACACACTTGCCGGAAACCACTGGACTCTTGATTAAAGGGCCATAACTCTTTAGGTTTCCACATAATTAAGATTTAATAATTGCCATGCATTGTGCCACCAGCGCTACATGGTATTTAACTTACTGTACTCACATTTCCTCTAAAACTCACCCAACAGTTCCAGTTTCAGATGTCACTTACATAAATGTGGTTGCTGAAAACCGTACAGGCAAAACCAGTTTTATTTGCTCTCTCTTTAAGAGCAAACCTAATAAAACCCGCTAAAATATTTCAGGACGCCTGAGCAGTATTTTTGAGTCATTTTCAGATAAGAAGAGATGCCATAGCCCCAAGAAATGGAATAAATACTGACCACCTTCATTAACCTGCTAAATTTCAAGAGGAGATAATGTTCTCTAAGAGAGGCATGAGGTTGGTTATCAAGCCTGCGGACGCTTACCTGATGACATATCAGTAGTGATTGGAGGGGGACGTTCGCTGCAGTTTATTCCAAACGCCACAGAGCTTGTACTCATTCATTGGTTCAGTCATTTGACAGACACGAAGACCTGAGCTGGGAGACCTTCCTAAGAACGAAGAACAATGACATCAATAACCAAATGGACACAGCACCTGCCTGTGTGGCGTTTACAGTCTAGTGTCTGAGACAAACACTAGCGCACCACATAAATAAGCGTATGATGACAACTGTGGTTAAGTATTTGGAAGGAGAGTGGTGTGGCGCCGTGATAGTGTGTCACGGTGGGAATTGACCAGGTCAGGAAGGACTGGGGAAGCTTCTGAAAGAGAAAACTTTCATCTGCTAAGGATAATCCTGTGGTCCCTTCAATACTGAAGGGTTTAGCTGTTTTGGAATTCTTCTGGCCTCTGATGCTCACGACAGGTAATCAGGGAAGAGATTATTGTCCCCATGTCACAGATGGGGGGATGAAGAAGCCCAGAGAGGACAAGAGCAGACAGCCAGGGGAGCCCAGCCTCATGCACTGTCCCTGGTATTAATCAGCTGTAGGAAGAGGGTGTCTGTTTTTATTTGCTTGTTTCTGGGTTATGTTTTACATATTAAGTCTGATCAGACATCTCTGTGACTAGTCTCTCAGAAGTAGTAAAACTCTGAGTCACGGAAATAAAATATTTTTCAGCTGCTCCTGTCAGCTGGCGCCTCCAGCCATCAACCCTGTCTGTGGATAAATCCTGGCTCAGCCGCCTGCTCTCTGTGCTAAATTTCCAGCTCACCTCTCCTTGGACGCCTCCAGAGATGGAAACCCGCCTGCCTCCCGAGCCAGTCCTCTGTCTTTAGACAGCCACACATATTAGCAAGACTTTCTTTGGTATAAGCTGATAAAGTTCTGGCAGGGTCTTCTGCTTGGTCAAGTGTGTTCTGAGGCAAGGCTTAGCGGAGAGGAGGAGGAGGGGCATGCCAGTTGTGAGGGTCTCCTCTCCCAGGGTCTTTGGGGGAAGGGAGAGGACTTGGGACCTTCTGCAACCTGATGATGTCATAGAATAGGACACACAAAAACTGCTCTAAAGCATGTGCTGGTAGTTAGCGTGTTTAGTCATGGAACATCATGCTCCCTGTCTTTATCAGTTTCAGCTGCTATAGCAAAAGTACCATAGACTGGGTGGCTTAAATAATAAACATTTACTTCTCACCATTCTGAAGGATGGAAAATCCAAGATCAAGGTGCTGTCTGGCTCATTTCCTGGTGGAATCCTGCTTCCTGGTTTGCAGAGGGATTCCTTCTTGCTACGTCTTCACATGGGAGAGAGGAAGCCAGTCTTTTCTCATAAGGGTGCTAATCCCATTATGAGGGCTCCACCCACATGACCTAATCACCCCCAAAAGGCCCCCACTTCCTAATACCATCGCACTGGGGATTACTGCTTCAACATGAATTTTGGAGGGGAGCCCTCCACGCACCATCCATCAAGATTAACACTATACACAAGGAAATCCATGAGTACCTTTCTGGATGGCTCATGGGTGACCTAGATCTATACCCCAGCCATAGTGGCCTGGAGGTGAATCCTTTCTTGCCCACTCCTCTAAGCCACCATCCCTCTTTGACATTCTGCTTCTAGGATCACTGGGTGCTCATAGAATTATGACTAGGAGAGCTGGTTTACTTTTGTTTTTATTGAGGCAATTATTATTGCAGATCCTCCAGGCCCTCATAGGCACGCCATTTTTACACAGCTATAGACAGAGTACAAACCAGGCAATGGCAGCTTCCCCACATGGCCCAACCTGTATCATCTGCGGCAGATCTGAACTCAGAAGTTATAATCAGACCAGGAGAGCTGGGGAAGGCATGCTGCAAAACCTCTGCTGTTGAAAGGAGTACCCAATTGGGAGAATGATGAAACAGAAAAATAGCTCAGAAAAATAATATTCTCTTCTAAATATACACCTTGAAGCCTGATGCCTTCCTGTCCCACCTATCAGTGTGTTTGGCTCCCAAAGAATTAAAAAACAAAAGCTGTACTCTGCTCAAGAGAGAGAGTTTGATTTTTCATTCAACTTATCAGGCCTTTACTGAACTCAGTGTGGCCACAGCATTTCACTGCCTGCTGTGTGTTGGATACAGTGTCCCAAATGCTTAGGCAGATCCTGACACATGGATTCAATAGTGCCCATTTTGCAGATGAGAAAAGTCAGACAATTAGGAAGAAAACACACAAATAGGACTCTGGATTTGCCTGCCAATGGAGCTCTCTGCTCTTTCATCAGTCACGTTGTGTCCTGAGGAGGCAATGCTTTGTGGTAAGGCATCAGGATGGCTGAAGGGGCCGTGTAAAAGAAAACCCCCACTGTAGGCAGGCTGGTATTTGCGCTGCTGTAGACATCTAGTGCGACAGAAGGCAGATGACCAACAGTCAAGAGAACAGGTGGAGGGTTCTTGACGGTGAGATTCAAATGCCGATGTAAAAAAAAAGGACCTTAACGATTGGAAGACAGGTATTCGTGGTGGGGCACAGGGGTGGGCAAAGCCCTGGCAGAGGAGAGCTCAGGAGGTATTTAGCAAAGACTGATCGATCGGTTTACAGTTGCTTGCATGTGGATATGATTACGGAGAGAGACAGAGATGCTTCCTGTACCACTGCGATTCTCTAACCCAGCGTTTCTGGACCTCAACTCTGTTGACATTTGGGCTGAATAATTCTTTATTGTGGGGGCTGCCTTGTGGGGGCTGCCTTGTGAATTGCAGTATGCTTAGCCTCTGCCCCGACTGTAACAACCAAAAATGTCTTCGGACATTGCCAAGTGTCCTCTGTAGAACAAATCCCCCCCCAGAGTTGAAACTCTGCTCTAATTCAATATTCACGGCAATTCTGTCGCCGGGTGGCTTCTCTCTCCTTTATGCTGATATAGAAACCGAGGCTAATGGTTACAAAATGTGTACCTGGGGAGTGTGGAGTTTTGAAACCACATTTGTTCTAATCCTATACAAAACTCTGCCTTATAGCCAAGGGGTAGAAGGGACAGGGACCTCCTGGACCCGGTTGCTGGGAGCTTTGATCTGTTTCCCGTGCCTTGTCACTCGCCCCTGGCCTGGTTTGCTTATCCAGTGAGGCAGGAGCGCCCTGTGCAGAGTGAGAGCAAATTGTTGGATTTTAATCCCTTTAGCTACGCCTTATTAACGCGCCTGCGTATCACACTGTGAACGGATTTCTTCATTCTCAGACATTTACTGAGCCCTGTTTAAGTCCTAGGCACTATGCTTGGGGCTGGGGATGGAAGGGAGAATGGGTCACACCCTGCCTTCCTGCTACCATGACTTTACATGACAGCTGGAGACAGACAACGGCAACAGCAGTAAGACAGAAAGGACCACGACAGCAATGCAAACCCAGACAGTGCATGCTGATGGGAAACTGGGGGCTGGGAGGACCAACCAGAGAACCGGAGCTCTAAAGGGTGAGAAGGTACCAGCTTTACAACTCCGGAGGGAGGTGGGGAGAAGGGAGCAGGGGCAACAGTCGATGCAGAGACCCGCAGGCGAGGAAGGGCTGGGTCTGCTTCAGAAACCAGCAGAGAGGTTTGTCGGGCTGGGTTTACAGTGACGTCCACACCCTAACACAGGTGCTCGACCACCAGAAGTCCCAGCTCATCACCTGTGCGTAGATTTTCGGGACAACGAAGTCTTCAGCATGGAAAAGAAAGCAGAGTGACTTGAATACGTCTGTAAAATCATGAACTTCCAGCCTGACAAGCTGTCTGAAGACAGATCATGGCTTCTGTGTCTATCTGCTTCTTTTTAGAATTTGCAGACCCATTTGGGCTGTATCTGTCTTAAGCAGGAGCAGTGGATCGTCAACAGCTTTCTCTGCATTCGTCTTCCCGGCTTCCTCCAAGGCAAATGCAACTCTTCTCCCTGCTGCTTGGGCTTCTGCAGCAGAGGCTCTGCCCTGGCCTCACCTGTGCAGGGTGTGACCCATTCTCCCTTCCATCCCCAGCCCCAAGCATAGTGCCTAGGACTTAAACAGGGCTCAAGGGGGGCCTGCATGTACATCTGTGTGTTTATCTCTCCCTTCTTCCCTGTTCTGCTCTCTGTCCTCTCTCTAGAATTCACCTGCTCGAGGCTCTGAACATGGGTTAGCCTTAGGGGACACCCCTGTCTTATGCCAACCCACATCTTTTCCCAGGGGGAGGCCCTGGGCACCACCTGCCTTTCTTTGCTTGGCCTCTCTAAATTTCCCAGAATGGATTCTTCCCCCACGCTGCTGTCTGGGAGTTTGCGTGGAGCCCGTCCCTCTTTGGCAGGAGGGATATGTTTAATGTTTGTGTGAAGCCTGCACTCCAAGCTTGCCTGGAGCTATGTAAGCCCTGGGGAACCAGGGAAAATTAAGCCACAATTCCTGCTTTCAGGAATGCATAGCCTCCAGACTGAGGACCTAGAAGGGGCCAGAACCTCTGGGACAAGGAGGCAGCCCAGTGGCACCACGAGACAAGGCTGGGGCAGAGAAGCAGGAACTGTGGGACCTTGGGAGGAAGTCCTTTCATGTCCCTGAGATGCAGTGGCTTGTCTGTGTGCAGCAGCTGTGAAGCGTGACAGCCGGGGCAGAGGAGACGAGGGACAGTGCCTGGCACAGGGCCCCTGAGCAGTGACACGAGTTCCCAGCTCGGCTCTGGGCGTGGGTTCCTCAGCATCCACCCCACCTTCTGAGTCTCAGTGGTGGCTTTTATTCTTTTCCTTTACATCCCATGGCTACTTCTCCAAGCGACTGCGGAGAGAGACTGTTTCTCCTTGGCATCAGTGCTCCCTCCCGCAAGCCTGGTGCTGTAGAATGACTCACTGGCTGTGTGATTTCAGACAAGTGGTCCAACCTTGCTGGGCCTCCGCCTCCCCATATCAGAAGTGGAGATGATGGCTCCTTCCCGGCAGTGCAAGGATGGAGGTCCCAGCCCAGACAGTGCACTCCGGAGGTGTTAGTCTGTTTTGCATTGCTATGAAGGAACACTTGAGGTTGGATAGCCTCACAATTACTGGGCTCACAATTCTGCGGACCATATAAAAGCGCAGCGCCAGCATCTGCCTCTGGTGAGGGCTTCAGGGATCTTACAGTCAAGACAGAAGGCAAAGGGGGAGCCCTCATGTCACTCACATGGTGAGAGAAGTAGCAAGAGAGCAGGGAGGAGGTGCCAGCTCTTTTAAACCACCAGCTCTTGCATGAACCAATAGAGCAAAAACTCACTCATTACCTCGGGGAGGGCGCTGAGCCACCCATGAGCCATCCACCCCCATGACCCCACCTCCCACCAGGCCCCTCCTCCAACACTGGGGATCAAATTTCAACATGAGATTTGGAGGGGACAGGCATCCAAACCATATCAAGAGGTGTCACCAAACAGTTTCTCCCTCCCTCCTTCTGTCCCGCCTCCCTCCCTTCCCTCCTCTGTCATCCCACCCTCCTGAAGGAATCAGGGCAAGATCAGTTGAGGACGTACATCCTTTGTCTCCCTGTGAGAGCCCCCTCCCCCCTCCCCTTCATGTAATTGTCAGCAACAAAGTTAGAAAATACGGACGTCTGAAGCAGCTCTTAGCACTGCAACATCTGCACCAGACAAAACTCAAAAAGCCCTCAATCCCCAGTCATGAATGCACTATAAAAACAATGTGGCAGAAATGAAAATTGTTCCATCATAATATTTCACAGTTCTTTTTGACAAAAGCCAAGCCGCCCTCATGAATACACATTTCCCAGCTTCTTATGCATTATGCATCAGCCCATAGCAGGGGACCAGGGAATTGCCAGTCCCTGGTAAAGGGCCTTTGAAAGTGCCTATTTTGTAAACAAATGGAGCCCAGGCCCAGCACTCAGGCTCTTTAGGTAATTTAAGACTGACTCTGGCTGCCCAAGTGGGGACTGGCCCTTCTCTGGGCCGTAAACAGCAGAAGAGTCTCCAACATTCACAGGATGGAGAGGGGGTGCACCGATGTTTGGTATTCTCATCTCTGATTTCAGAGTATCCAAGACAGCCATTAGGAGGGGCCGGGATAGTTCCTGCCGGAGCCAGAGCCAAATGTCACTGGAATGCCAGATGAGCCTGCTCAGGCTGGCTTGCTGGCGGGGTGGTCCGGCAGGTGCACTGGGACTTCTGACTCCCAGGAACCTCAGACTGGATTGAACCTTGTGATGTGGATGCTGATGGCTAGAGGTGGCTGAGGGGCAGGGGCTGGGCAGACACTTTGGCCTGTCTTAGAGGGTTGTGGGTGACATGTTTGTTTGCCCAAGGCTGGCAGATTAGAAGTTTGAAAGAAGTGTGCATGATTATCCTTGGGCAGAGGGAGAGGCTTGGAATTCTTTAGTTATGCCCTGCACTTCAAGGATGGGGAGACTGAGGCCAGATCTTTGAAGTAACACGTTCAAGGTCACATTGCAAGTGAGCATTGGGTTGGGGACTGCTGGAAGCCGGTCATCTCATCCGGTGCCTCCCACTGCCTCAATCATGGATTGGCAGTGCCTGAAAAGACCAGGGCGAAACGGTTGCTGATTGCTACAATTAGAGTAAAGGGCAGACTGGGATCCTTCAAGCAGCCCTGGAAAGGAGCGTCATGCAGGGCCATTCCCTGTGATTTGCAATCTGTTCTCCATGGTAGCCTTATTTAAATGGTGACCAATACATGATAGATGTCTACTCACGTACACCCTATCTGTTGCAGTAACAAGATGGTGATTGATTCCTTGCTACCTGTAAAATAAAATATCTAGCTCTCATTAGGATGTGCTGCAAAGGGATTTGAATAGAGGAGCAGAGATTTGGAATTCTAGCGTTGGGTATGCCCTGTGCATCCCTTCTTTGGACCTCAAATTCTTATCTGTCAAATGAGGGGTTCAGGAGGGATGACCCCTGGGTTGAAACACCCCGCCTGCCTGTGGGTGAGCACAGGCACTGTGCAGAGAGCACGATGGGGCCCCTGTCCTGTTGCTCGTGGCACCTGCATGGCTGGGCTCCCTGAGGACGGCAGGGCGGAGGCAGGACAGACCCCAGTTAGGGGACGTTGGGGAAGTTCCTCATTACTGCTCCTGGCGCCTGGTGCTTTCCAGCTGTAGGACCCGCATCCTGATTGATGCAGTTTCACTAATGAAAACAGGAACAGCTGAAGGCTGATTACGATGAGGCAACTTGTTACTCTGCACAGACACCTGGAGGACTTTGCTTGGGTGAAGGCTGCTTCTCCATCCTCTGCTGACCCATAGAGCAAGCTGACGGGAGAAAACACGCAAGATCATCGGGGTCACCTTTAACAAGGAGAGCCTGCCCTGGGCTCTCTAGGCCTAAATGGTGGTTCTCAATTGGCTGTTTGGTTTTTGTTAAAACTCCACACTCCTGGAGTTTCTGACTCAGTAGAGCGGGGTGTGTGCATGTGCGTGTAGGCAGGCGTTTGTATTTCTAATTTCCCAGGTGATGCTGCTGGTCCAGGGAACACACTTTGGGAACTACTGGTATAGAAAAAAAGACTAGCTACAGATTGTTCACTTCTGTATGTCAACATCTTTAAACTATCCAAAATTACTCCCAAATACTTGTAAAAAAATAAATAATTTCAATGTCTACAACTGGTACAGCAGTAAGTTAAAAGCATCTCTGGGTACCATAAATAGTTATTTATTTGGTTTCAAACCAAGAAATAATTTCTGCTGAATTATGAAAGTCAAATATTCAATTTGGAAGCTTTAGAAATTCAGAAAAGTATAAAAATAAATGAAAATGCATCTCATAAGGATAACAGCTGTTTACAGCCTGGCCTTCCCAAATTTTCACCCAATGAATATGTGAATATGTATATGTGGGTCTTGGCACTGGTCTTACAAGCTTTTCCTAAATTGGGATCCTCCAGATGTTAAAGAGTGTGATGATAAAATTAGCAACAACAGCAGCAAAACAAAGCCAGAGACAACAAGGCAAGCGGTATGTCATAGAGGCTCAACTGAGGTTAAACATCTTTGCAAAATGCTGAGGTAGCCAAAATTTAAAAAGTCGAATATTCTTCAACTGGAGGAATTAAACTCTCATGAGCACTCAATATAGAAAAAGCACTCGGGGTGGCGGTGTTCTCCCAAGTGGGCATCCTTATGGAATTCCTTCTCTTCTCCCAATCACCCCCACTCCCACCCCGAGCTTTTGAAGGGCTGGAGATTATTATTTTGTAGGAGAAATGCCAGGAGAGTTGTAGGAAATTCACCCCAGGTATAAAATAGTATGTAGTTCAAAGTTCGTGTCACATCATTCTCTATTGTTGGCTGTATTGGGTTTTCTAAAAGAAGCTGACTTACTTTGTTGAAAATCAAGAGCCAGCATTTAAACCCCACACTTCCCATGGCCTTGACCTGTGCTGGAACTCAGGTCAAGTCTTCTAGGTGTGTGTCCAGCTCGGCTCCTGATGGCAGCTCCCTTGAGGGTAGGGCTGCTTTCTCATAGACCCTTGTGGCCCCAAAGCCTCGAATCCCACCCTGCAGCGAGCATGTGCCAGCAAATGGTCACTGGATATGACAATAGACTTTCTTATATATTCTCTTTCAGCAAAGACAAAGAGTAAAATGATAATTCCATCTGAATCTGACAAACCACAATAAACCAATCCTATGCAGGCATTGGAAGCCAGGAAGATAACTGATGCTCTAGGGAGTGACTTAGATGTCAAGGATCTCTGAAGATGATCTTTCCTACCCGATGATAATTTCGCTCAGGATAGAAAACCTTCTCCTTGGATATTTGTGAATTCTCCAATGCCAATTGCATTGAGTCCACTCGGCTTATGGATGAAGGTTATAACCTGTACTTCTTCTAAAAGTCCACATTATTAACATCCTTAAACATTGTTTTCATTCATCCCAGAGATGATCTCTGGGGCACAGGTGCTCAGCACAGTGTTTTTGGTTTTCTGCAGTGGGCAGTGGCTATGTCTGTGTTAAGTTACCACCTGAACTGGTCTTCTGCATTTGCTGAGGGTACAGTTAGATGCAGACTTCTTGCAACTCTTCAATTTCAAGGATCCAGTTTCAAGAGCCAATTTCATTGATCGACCTTGGGCTGTGCACTCTTTCTTTGATCGTATGCTCTCTTTACATTCCAGACAGTGTGTGTCCACCATTGCTTCCACTTCCTAGGCAGTAAGAGCTAGCTAGTGATGGGGCACTCCAGTTTGTGAAAACATAAGAACTCATCTACCGCACCCTACTCATTCAGCAAATGGGATAACTGAAGTCCCCAGAGGAAATGGGCTTCCCTAATGCTACTCTAATCCTATCAGTGCTGCCTTGCTCTTGGCTTACATTGAGCTTGTGGTCCCCTAAGACCTTCAGGCATTTCTAAATCCCCATTACATGAGCTGCTGCCATATTGCATGTCTCACCTTTGTATACTTTATTTAAAAAAAATAAGTGAATGTAGAATCTTAGAGACATCCATCTAGTTATTCTGAGCCCATCGTTCTGGCTTGCCAGAGTATCGGGTTGTTTGAATATTGGGTCTTAGATCCACTGCTTAAACTCTTCCACCATCTTTTTGTCATTTGAGGAAAACAAGTTATTGGCCCCATGAACTTTCCCTTCAAGGTTTCAACCCTGGCTTTAACACTGTGTGACTCTGCAGGTTCAGTGTCCTCCCTGAACTATTGTGTCCGAATATAAAATGAGAGCAATGACAGGTGGCTGGCTGAGTTATTGCCATAATTAGACATATTGTGTATGAAGTGCCCAGCATAGCACCTGACACATAAAAGACGTTTGGTGGACAGTATTATTTGTCAGGTGATATATTTGCATCTAACAATGCTTTTCATAAAGCAAATAAACCAAACTAATGGTGCTATTTCTGTAATCTCAAGAAGCCACGGGATGGCATTTTCATTTGGCCAGCAAAGAGTTACAGTCCATAAGATCATCAAAGAATGGGGATTTCAGAGGCCACCAAAAAATTGCTGTGCAATTTTGGACAAGATTCTTAATCTCTTGAGCCTTGGTGGCCTCATCTCTAAGATAAGAAAACATAAGGAGAGTATCTGGCATGTAGTCAGCTGATAGGAGCTCGGAGGCCCTCTCCTCTTCCCCCTCTGTCCTGCCTTGGATACCTCCCAGATGGCTCAGCTCCAGGCATCCCGGGTCACTGAGGTCTCTGTCCTTTGGGATGGCAGGCATAGTTCTCAGAGCTTCCTGAGATAGCAGCTGTCTTAGTCAGCTTGGACTGCTATCATAAAATGCCAGAGTCTGGGTAGCTTAAACAATAAACATTTATTTTTCACAGTTCCAGAGGCTAAAAAGTCCAAGATCAAGGTGCCAGCAGATTCCATTCCTGGTGAGAGCCTGCTTCCTGGCTTGTAGACAATGCCTTCTTGCCATGTGTGCTCATAGGGCCTGTCCTCAGTACGTGCTCACGATCTTGTCTTTCTCTTCTTCTTTTTTCTTCTTTTTTGCATGCGCTTTCTTTTTTTATTTCATAATATTATGGGGCTACAAATACTTAGGTTACATATATTGCCTTTGCACCACCTGAATCAGAGCTACACGCATGCCCATCCCCCAGACAGTGTGTACCTCACCCATTAGGTGTGAATATACCCATCCCCTCCTCCCCCTCCCACCTGCCTGACACCCGATGAAGGTTACTTCTATATGTGCACATAAGTGTTGATCAGTTAGTATCAATTTGATGGTGAGTACATGTGGTGCTTGTTTTTCCATTCTTGTGATACTTCACTTTGGAGAATGTGCTCCAGCTCTTATGAAGGCATTAATCTCATCATGAGTGTCCCACCCTCATGATTTATCTAACCCTAATTACCTCCCAAAGGCCCCACCTCCAAATGCTATCACATTGGGGCATAGGGCTTCAACATATGAATGTGGAGGAAAAAACATTTGGTCTATAACAGCAGCTTAACTTCTGGGCAAACCAACTAACCTCACTGGAACTGTTGATATTTCTAAAAGAGAAATGATGATGTCTGCATGATCTGTGGACAGTCTCTATTTCAGCTATTGTGAAATGGGCATGGCCCATGACACACCCCGTTGTTGCCTGCTTCCTGCCCTTTCAGACACCATCCCCACTGCCTGGAATAGCCTCTCCTCCACCAACTCCCCATTTACCCATTCATCTTTCCAAGATGCAGTGTTTTCCCCTGCAGACAACCTACCTCCATCTAACCTCTCACCATACTGTGTTGATCCGTGTCTCTCTTCCACTGGGCTATGAGGAGCTCCGTGAGGACACAGACCATATGTCCTATCTCATTTTTATTCTTCAGTGCTTAGTAGTCTGCTCATCACATAGTAGGTGCTTAATAGGGGTTCAGACCAATGGACATAATGATGCCCCCTGCATAGGACAGAGATACAGAGGCTGTATGGCTACAACCACCGGTGGGAAGGGCAGAAACATACCAGCAAAGAATATAAGGAAGAAATTGAAACAGAGAGAGGATGGCTCCCAAATGTTTAAGCAAAAATCCCTCCCACATTGTTGTAACGGGGCCAGACCAGGAGAAAAGCACCTTATCATGATGGTGAGCACTCAGACTGGGGCTCAGAAACCAGCCAGGTTTCCCTCGAGGGTCTCGAGTCTGCATGAACATTCCACGCACACAGGTAGGTCCCAGTGGAGCAACTGTGTCTGATAGAAGCAAACTCTCTACCTACAAATCATGAAGCTAAGAGTGTGCATGAACAGCTAATGATCATCTTAATTAACCCACAAAACTTTATGCACAGCCAGTATTCAGCCAACCTTTTGATCCTAGACAGAAATCTATTAGCGCCAGTTAAGAGAATGAAAAGACCAAATCTGACGAATGCTTTTACCTTGGTGGATATAAAAGTTGGCGGGTTCGATAACTCTGAGAGTGATCTATTTGCCAATAGCAATATTACATTAAGTTGGGGAAACATCATTCCCTTAAATGCAAGTTGAGTGAACAGTCTGAATAATGGCTCACAATTACATGTGTCCAGGGCCTATTGAGGCTAGAAAGGATAGAATTAACATTCCTTCTTTGGAAGGAATTCATTTTCTCCAAAGGAGTAGTTTCTAAGCTTGCATTTGAGTCAGGAACTAGTTTGATAAGCTAGTGAAAGTTACAGAGTTTCTCCTAGAATAAGGCACATGACATGTGCCCAGAATCCTGGATGTTTCTCAGGGGGTTCATGTTCTCTGAGATGTTCATCCAGTCATGAATTCCTACTCCTTGGAGGTTCTATGGTCTCCTGCACAGATTTTCAACTGCAAATGTGAGGAGTCTTATCCGAATCATCTTCTAAACTTCTCAAAATATACATTTTCCCCATGTGGTATGAAAGGGGGCTCCTGGGGCCTTCCAGAAAGGGAGAACTATGGTGGGGCTGAGACTGGACGTTTTGGAACACACCCCAATGGTTATCATTTTTCCCCATCCTCCACCCCATCCATGAGCAGGAGGGACTAGGTCAAGAGGAGAGACAGAGTAATGAGTTTAGATCGGAGACCTGGACTCAATCTCCAGCTTCTTCATTAATTAGCTTATGACCTTGCTCAAGGGACTTGTCCTCTCTCTACCTGTATTTCCCCATCTGTAAATGGTTGTTAGAAAGACTGAGCTGAAGGGCATGGAGTTTCTGACACTCAACCCTTTTTAAGGAAAAATAATGGTGCGAGAAAAAGAATGTTCATTATAGCAGTGATCCCCAACCTTTGTGACACCAGGGACCTGTTTCGTGGAAGACAGTTTTTCTAAGGATGCAAGGTGGTTAGGGGTGTTGGGGAGGCATCTCCACCTCAGCTCCACCTCAGATGATCAGGCGTTGGATTCTCATGGGGAGCGTGCAACCTGGACCCCTTGCATGCCCAGTTTGCAGTGCGGTTCATGCTCATATCAGGGTCTGGTGCCTCCTCTGATCCTACCGGGGGAGGAGGCAGGGCTCGGGTGGTAATGCGAGCAATGGGGAGCAGCTGTGGGTGTAGTGGGGTTTAGCTCAACTGCAACCGCGCCTCCCCCCACCAGCTCGCCTCCTGCCGTGAGGCATTGGGAGCATTGTAGGGTCTGCACGAAGGCAATCCCAGACACTGGATGCGTCATGTGCTGTTTAATGCCTGGTACAAAGGGTAGTGGCTGATAGGAACCTCCCTGTTGTTCCTCAGGGTCAGAGGTGTTAGGAAAGTGTTGCATTTCTAGAAATCTGCGGTCAGGGATTATGTTGCTTAGAAAGGCCTCAAGAATGTTTTGCATAGTGAAGGTTATAAACAAGTGAATGTTGCCAGTATAGATGAGAATATTTCACCATATGGTGGCTTTGTCTGGTTTGGCTTCCAAGGGCATTCTGAGTCATCAGAAAAGTGTACAAATGTGGGTGTTGCTGTGAAAATCACTTTTGCGGGGCTTGGAGTTAGAGGATGATCTTGGTGGCAGGTGCTACAGGGCTTCAAAGTCCGATGCTAACAAGGGTTAGCCTACATGCACACAGGTCTAGAAGTGAGTCTCTCAGGCAGTTCATTTTCCTAAGTCTCAATTTCCCATCTCTACCATGGGAGTAAGTCCTTTTTCACTGAGCAGTTAAGAGGGTTTAATTAGCTAGGCTGTGCGAAGCCCCTTCGCATCATGTAGTACATGCTCAATGAATGGTAGTCGTTTTGGTGTCAGTGGAAGTGGAGATACTAGTAGACTGGTGGTAGTGGTCAGATAAGACTTGGGGGATTTTAATTGTTTTCAATATTTTCTATAGTCGATGTAGGATTCATACTTGCAAGTGGCACATTCGTTCTTTGCTGGGCTGTGGCAGCAAGCCATGATCCATTCTTTGGAATAGGGGGTCCCTGTGGCTCTGTGAGTTTTGAAACTATTGGGAGAGGACGTGACGGAGCCCCTTTGCTTCTGTTTTCTATTGTTAGGTTGACGGTTCATCCATTAAGTTATTTGCTCTCACGTTGAAAGTGGTAGGAAGAGGAGGAAACGAGCCGGGCATGTTGTTCCCTCCAGGCATCAGTGATTGGCAGCTGTGTGCCCCATGAACATCTACAGGGGCTGTCACCATGGTGTGACAAAAGAGGTTTTGACTGAGACACACCTGAGTTTAACTCTTAATCACACAACTGCCTGGATCTGTGAGTCTATTATTGTTGTTTCATAATTGTCATCATTGTCATCATCATCACAGTGTGTGCAACTCAAAAGGGGATCCATTGCCACTTTAGTCAGGACAACTGTTCATGGAACCGTGAAGGGCGTTTTGTATCCTCACCCTCCACCCAGAAAGCTGTGTGTGCCTCTCAGTCATAGTTAGGACTCCAAATACCCCACACACGTTTCCAAATGCTCTGTCGATGGGTACCGTTTCCAGGTGAAAACTTTTCGAGGCAATTTGGAGAGAAAAAAGAATGGTAGGAAGAAATGAGATAGACACTTAAGAAATTCAGAGCTCTGGGGATAAGAGTAGAACAAAAGGCCAATAGAGAGGTGATCTTTCTCATCCTCCTTCCTATATAACAAAAATACACTTAACTGGCATTTGGAACAAGCTGACAGCTCGTCGGTCAGTGTCTAAGCTCCCAAGGACTCAATCTGCTTTACCTACTTTCCCACTGGGCCAAACTTGCATTTCCTTTTTTGTAAATTTCCTGCATTGGCTCAAAACATTCTCCTCTGACTCGAACGTGCCATATTCCTCCCTGCTCGTCCAAATTCAACTCCTTGTTTAAGGCTTAGCACGTAAGTTCTCTCTCCAGGGCTCCTCTAACTGTGTTCACTCTGTACCCATCAGGTAGTTTTATTTTCTGTATATATGCCATCCTCTCTGTCCTGACTGTAAGATATTTGAGGATAGAGACTACATGACCCCCTCCTGATCCCTCTTTAGCACCAAACTGAAAGTGATGTTTGCTTCTGACTTCTGCTGCTTTGGTGGGCAGAAAGATCCCCTCCCGGGTGCAGGCATACCTTGCCTTTCTACACAGTTTTGTTGAAATTTCCAACACATTTCAGATCCTAAGAAAAGGTACTTGTTTTATCAGAGCGGCTGAGCAGAGGTCATTGCTTTAGACGAGGTTTCTTTCCTTTCTTTTTTAATGAACTTAATCATTTTTAATATCTTTTCCAAAGCAGAATACATTATATGACCCTGTCTTGGCAGAAAGCCTTCTCTTGAGTGCTTTGGGAGGATTAGTGGAAGTTCTTTTGCAGCCTCTTAGCCTGACTGGCTGCTTTTTCCCTTTCTTTGGGTTATCAGGGATTAAGATTTGATCCTAATTAACAAAAGAGGAGCCCCTGAGCTGTGCCACTTCTGCTCGTGGAGAGAGAGGCAGGGGCTGGATTCTTTGGAGAAGTGAAGCTGGTGTTTTCAACTGTCTCAGCTCTTGCGCCTGAACGTGGGGCCCTACAGAGACATGGATAGCACAGCAGTCCCCAAAGACGGGGAAAGCAAGCCTGAGGGACAGGAGAGAGCAGTGTCCTCATAATAGAGTCAGCTCTGGCAGGGGGACCATCTTCAGCACTGACGAATCCAGGACGCATGCCGTAGGGTACAAATTAAAAGTCAGTGACGACATTTTTTTTTTTAATTGCACAAAGATCATAAAAAGAGAACAAAAAAAATTGGGACAAATTAATCATCAGCTTAATGAGAATGGAAAATAGTGCAAAATAAAGTTGTTTTCTACATCGTATTCAAATTCTTGGCTCGTTATCCTCCGGGAACTGATGTGTTTTAAGCAGGAGGGGTTGGTTCACGCTGGAGACCATCATGCACAAAGAAGGGGCCGTTTCGGTGGCCTCCACTGGCTTTGCAGAGACCCCTTTGGCTTATGTTTGTTTGCTCCCTTGTTTCTGTTCGAGGCCGGTGATACAATTTCTCCTGGAAGAACAAGGCATAAGAGGGGGGCGTGCTCTTGCTTTTTCTTCTTTCTTTTCCTGACACCTAATGAAGCTCTGGCTGTGTAGTGCTGTTTTAGAATTTTAAGGATAGAAGCCCCCAGCAGAGACACCCCCCTTAGTGTCAAGATTACTTGATTGAATGACTGAGGTGGTTGAAATTGGCCTGGAGTTGGGCAACTGGTCAACCCTTTTCACCGTGACACGCACCCTCAGAATTGAGAAGCTATTATCATGTTCTTGGTCTCAGACAGGGAGGATATGCCACCGAGAAACCTCAAAGAAGAAAGCAGAAATGGGAATTGGTCCAAATATCACAGGAAAGTCTATTCTTAAGGTTTGCTGATTGCATCACTGGTTAAAGCCTGCCTCTTTCCCAGAACATAGCATTAAAATATTCTGCTCATCTGCTCCACGCTGCAGAAATACAATAAATAGCAGCACTATTTTTAAAGGATCATTGGGCTTCATTAAGTAAAGAGAGGCTTCTCTTTAACATGGTTTTGAGGATTCACTGTCTAAACAGCAGGCTCGGGGTGTTAACATCCTGGCAGAAATTTCTCTAGTGTGTATGAATAGGCCTGGCTGTTTCTGATGTTGCCACTCCCTTCTAGGCATTCTTGACCCTATCATTTCAACCTCTCTGAGCCTCAGTTTTTCATCTGCATAATGGGGATAAAAAACTGTTCCCTCATTTATCGTGATAATGAGATGGCTATGCAGCCATAGCAAAGTGCTCGTTGGTTCTTTCATTCATTAATTCACTGAGTACCGACCGAGGGCCAGGCCCTTAGAAACACCCTGTCAGAGGATGCTTTGGAGGGGTGTTGTCATTCGAATCTCTCTTTTCGTTTCTTTACATCATTAGGATCTAACAAGAGGTAGAATAATTAAAAATCAATCAGGCTGAGGTTAAAACACTTTGGTTCACTCTCACCCACACACTATCATAATTGACCTACCCTTTCCCAGGATGAGAAAGTAGATAAAATTATCTTTGCATGGAGAGGAGGCATAAAGCCTTTGTCAATGGATAATTCTTGCAGTTGGACAGGCTGATTCAAATTCCAGATCTGTTGCTTACTGGCTATATTTAGGCAAGTAACTGATTCACTCAAAGCCTGTTGTCACCATTTGTAAAGAGGTATAATAAAACCTATCTTAGAAGGCTGTTGTGGTGATGAAATAAAATGATGACACATTGACACAATGGGCACTCCCTCATCAGAAACAGGTACTATTGGGGTGGTGGCCTCAGGTCTCCAATTTGTCCTTTGGTTCTTTTCTCCTCCCAGGGCTTTCTCCACCCGCCCTCCCATCTCCCCAAGACCCAGGTCCCTGCCTTTTAGCATGTCCAGCAGCAAACCTCTCTCTCAGGAGGGGTGTGGATAAGTTGCTTGTCCTTCCTAGTGAGTTGGACCAAGTGGGCTCCATCTTCCCAGGTGGGGTACACCTCACACCTTGTTTAGCTTTGTGAGATCAAAGACTTTGCTTTTTGTGAGAAGAGTTTTAAACCGTTGGAATCTTTAAATGCCTTTTTGTTGGAATACATAGGAGAATGCATATGCTTTCAGTCTACAGCTCATTGTAGTTTTACAAAATTAACAAATCTATGCCATTTGCACCCAGATTAACAAACGGATCTTTGCCAGCATCTCAGAAGGCCCCCTCCCTGTAGTCCCTTCTTGTCAGTGTCCCTGGGGAACCTCTATAGACCAGTGTTGCTTGCTTTTGTACTTTATTGGAAATGAAATCATACAACATGTATTCTTTTCTGTCTGGTCTCTTTCACTTGTCATTACGTTTTTGAGAACTGTCAATGGCGTTGTGTGTGGTTGCAGATTGTTTATTCTCATTGCTGTAAAATATTTCATCAGGTGACTGCACCTCAACCTGAACGTCCATTTAATGTGGATGGGTGTTTGGGGTTACCTTGAAAATCCAGTGGTGTCAACTTTCTGAGATGGTTGTAGAACTTTTGCCCTAAAAGCTCACTTCTCTAGAATCTCAGTGTGGCCATTGGGTGGCACTTTAGGGCAATTACAGAAGACGATTTTAGGACCTCAAGTCCTCACAGTGACAGCCCTGAAGTGTAGCTAAGAGCCTCCCTATCGTACACATGATCAAAGTGTAGACATTTGCCTGAGACAACAGATGCCAAAAACAAATGCGAAAACCAAGATTCGAATCCAGCTTTTGGCTTCTCTAAAGACTCTATCTACCCCTATCATAAAATCACACTATCTTTTTGCAAGATTTGACAAAAAGCTCGCTTTAACTGGGGGTTAAGGGAAAATAATTTTATTCCAAAGTGTCTATAGGAGGCGTGGACAGGTGATTGTCCCTGAGCTGGCCGTTATCTCCTCACCTTTAAGACCAGAGCAGTAGACTTCATTGCTCACTGGGAGTAGAGGGCAGTGGGTGAGAGTCAAGCCAGACTGTTTGGTTGAAATCTTGACCCCCCCACTTATTAGCTGTGTGACCTTTGGCAAGTTACTTGCCCTCTCTGTGCCTCAGTTCACCCATTCATAAAAGAAAAGTAATAAAAGTTGCTACCTCACAAAGCTGCTGTGATGATTAAATAGAGGATGTGTGTAAAGCACTTTGTATAGTGCCAGGCATGAAATTGATATTTCTTGGGCACTTCCTGTTATAATAAAATTCAAACCCTTTGGCAGGTCTGACATCCCAAGAGCCAGGTTCTGTCATTTCAGCCAGCACTTTGAATCAAAGATCTTCACCAGCTCCTAAATAAACGTTACATGGCTGCTACCACTGCTTCTCTTTTTGGAGATGTCTATTAAAATTATGATTCAATTGTCAGAAACAAAATATTCTTAAGATGTCTTTAACCATACCCGCAAATTATATGACAGTGTCTGGCTTTAATACCCATCTAAATAGTTATACTGTTGACAGTTTCAGGAACGGCGTTTGCTCTTCCATTCCTCTCATTAACTTATGTAGCAACATCATAACTCTCTGGAAGGATTTTTTTTTTAAAAGGATGCTGGCATATTCCATCTGAATTCATTTCATAGAGCGTCTGTGTCAGGGCGTTTGCATATGAATGAGATGTCTTGACGTTCGCTCATTAACATGGGAGCAGTGCGGTGACACGATTTTTAGAGTTCAGGTTCAAGAGTTTGAGGCAAGAGAGGAAAGCAAGATCGGAAGCTCAGTCCATTTGCGATTTTGCTGCGGTAGCCTGGCATGTAATCTCAATCCCAATCGGGCTGTGGTCTGAGACAACAACTGCTCCTCTTGCCTTTAGGACTGTGAGCCCAACCTTCCTCCCTCTCTCCTCTCCATATACCCAACATTCTAGACACACTGATGTTTTTTCATTAGCACATTCATGTCTTTGTATATATAAGCTGCTCCCTCTCTGTGATAGGGCTGTCTTCCCTCTCTCTGCTTGGCAAGTCTTAGTGATTCCACGAGACATCAGTGTCTTTCTGAATCCTACCTCAATTCTGCCTCTGGGCAAATTTAGCCACTACCTCTCTGGGTTCCAAGACTAGAGCCTCAAATCTGGGATGGCCTTTTTCATTAGTCCAGCCCCAGTGCCCAGGATAGAGCGGTAGGTGTTTAATAACTGTTTACTAAATGGATCCGTGTAGAAGACTAGAGTAAGACATGGGGATGGGAAGCACATTTCAGCTTCTCTCTCTGAGGGGCCTAAGGTGTCTAAACTGCTTCTAAATGTCAGGAACAGCCTGTCTCACCCTTCCCTGGAAAATGTCAGCTCCAGTTGACAAGGCTCAGGCTCAAAGTGGGAGTTGCGGTTGCATCTGAACTGTGTCTCCTGCACATCACAAGCTTTGGTGGAAGTGGGCTGAGCACATGCTCACAGCCAACTGGCAGCCTGCAGGTATGGAGGTGATGAGCATCAGCACCAAGCTATGGCTCCTGTTAATGTCTCCTGCGTTGGGAAGATGTGGGTCTCTACAGCTGATACCTGGGGGATGCCATAGGACCACGTAAAGGCACATCAGACAGGGGCCATGGTCAGCACTATTTTAGGATCTAAGCACCTATAATGACCGGTGTAGTCATTGTACAGATTCATTCAGTGCCGTGGCATGAGGTAGATAAGGGGACAGACCCTAAAATCAGACCGCTTAGGTCTAACTCCAGCTTGACCACCTGTGTGATCTTGATCAGCCATATGACCTTGCACACGTTCCCCAACCTGTGTAGAACTCAGTTTTCTCATCTGTACAATGGGCATAGCAGAGTAGCCTCTGGCATAGGGCTATTGTGTCCTCTGTCATAGAGTGGCCATTATAGAAAACTTGACTTCATAGAAATTAACAAGCTAGGTGTTAATACAAATAATTCACATATAAAATTCCATTTCATGCTCACCAAAATCCAGTAAAGTTACCGTCATCTTTATCTAGACAACGTGAAAAACCTTGCAGGTTAAAATAGGAATGTAAAGTAAAAGCTCATTGAGATCTTATAGTCTGTGTCCTGAATGATTAAAAGTCACCTCCAAGGCTACAGAGCTCATGTCTGGGGGGCCTTGAACACATTCAGTCAGCTCAACACACGTCCACCTGGTCTCAACCTCCATCGGGGTGACTTGGGGGTTATCGCCTATGGGCAGGATTAATGGATGTGGAAGACTAGTGAGTCATGGGTGACTTGCTGGAAAGACAATGTCAACAGCAGGATGCGGGGTGAATCCATGGGGAACAGGGAAAAGGGCAGTTCAATGAAGCAGAGTTTTGATAGTGTCCAGTTGTATTAGATTCCTATGGCTGCTATAACCAAATACTCCAAGTGTGGTGGCTTAAAAAAACACATATTTATTTCCTTACAGTTCTGGAAGTCAGCAGTCCAATATCAATTTCACTGAGCCAAAATTAAGGTCCAGGGCTGCCCTTCCTCTGGAAGCTCCAGGGGGGAATCTGGTCTCCTGCCTTTTTCAACTTTTTTAAGGCTACATTCCTTTCCTTCTTTGGCTCCTAGCCCCTTTCCCTGTCTTCAAAGCCAGCAGCATAGCATCTTGCTGCAGTCATCACATGCCGATGACTTCTGTCTCCACAGGCAAATCTCTTTCTGTCTTCCTCTTATAAGGAGTATAAGCACCATTACATTTAAAGCCCAACTTGATAATTCAAAATTATTCACCCATCCCACGATTCTTAATTTAATCACACCTGCAAAAGCCCCTTTTCCATTTAAGGTAACATTTATGGGTTCTAATGATAAGAATGTGGGTCTCTTTGGGGGCCGCCATTCAGCCTCCTGTGCCAACCAAGCAACTGCAGCTGGAGGTTCAGGAGCTCTGACCCACAAGTTTACTTGGGCCTCTAGGTTGACCTTCATCTGCTCTGGGTCCTCAGTGTGGACCCTGCTGTGGTCTGAGACTCCACAGGAGACCTTTTACTTAGCATTGGTGGGATAGGGACAGAACAGACAGGCCACGAAAAGGAAAGCACTGGTTTATGTGACAATTGGTGTTTCTGGAGAGAAATGAATAGATTGGTACTTTGACTGTCTATCGGCCTTAGTGAGTCTGAAATGTGGGAGTCGAGCCCAGAGAGATGAGCTTCTCCTTCCTGGGGCTGACAACACCGCCTTGTCCCAAACCCCAGAGTTAAGTGTCTGAAACAGCACTTGGGTGGATTCACCAAGGAAAATCCACCTAGGTTGGCTGTAGGTCCTAGACCAGACCACACACTTTCTTGGAAATACCATTTACTATACTGGCATTTAGAAAAGTGACTTGAGAGGCATTAACACTACTGTGTACATTCTACCATTCTTTTCACTATTGTGTGTGTGGTTTTTTTTTTTTTTTTGGTGTAGTTTTCCCACATAGGGTCTAGTATATCTATTAACCTCCCCAGTTTCTGTCTTGACATGGAAGCTTCTCCTTTGATTCCTGGAGCCATTGGGGACCACAGTCTGCCTTTTGCACCTTGTGTGGGATCATGGCGTGGCTGTGAGCCTGGCTGGCAGCCTGTGGGAGCTGTCTTGCCCCTCACAGAGTCTTCAGCTATGTGACATCGGAGGTATCATTGATTTGGTGATTTTGAGACGACACAGAAGGTCTTAACTTGCTCACAGAGAACTTCAGATAATTAGCCATGGACAGAAAGTGCTTGCAGCTAAACTCCAGCTGATGTTCTTCCCTTTCAACACTTCCCTGAGCAGAGTTCTGGGGGAGTCAGTCCTGACGCACCTACTATCAGTGTTCACAAGATGAAGAGAAAAAAAAAATACCATAATTTTTTTATTCTTTTTTTTGGTTTCAAATAGATAATGTGCTTTGGTTTGAATGTGACCCCCAAAGTTCATGTGTTGGAACTTAACCCCCAATGCAATGGTGTTGAGAGGTGGGACCTCCAGGAGGCAATTAGGTCATGAGGGCTCTCTCAGGGGAGTGGGTTCCTGGTAAAAGGGGGAGTCAGCCCCCTTCCTCCCCTCCTCCTTGTGTACATGCATGTCCTCTCGCCTTCCCACCATGGGATGATGCAGCAAGAATAACAGATACCAAGTAGATGCTGGTGCTATGCCTTTGGACTTCCCACCGTCCAGAACTTTGAGCCAAATACATTTCTTTATAAATTACCCAGTCTCAGATATTCTGTTCTAGCAACACAAAATGGACTAAGATAAAATATTTATGGATTTGTTTGTTCTGCCAACATGAGCTTGACATGCTCTTCCTGAAGGCTGTCTCTCAAGAATTCCTCAGAAATCCCACCAGGCCCAGTTCTTCTGTGCAAAAGTAACAAGACCCTTTCCCCAGCAAGAACCTTTTCTATGAAACAGAGGTTTCCCTGGCATTGCAGGTTGGAATGTACATGTTAATGTCAGAAACCTGGGCGCAGCCATGTTAAACAGGGATGCCACGTGCCCTTGCTGCTGGAGGTGGAGGTGCACAGGTGAAATCTCGGTGCCCACGGTCCTGCTCAATGAGGCTTCTATCAACCGTTGGGATTTTAGGCAAGAAGGCGTTTATTTTGCTCACTGAAGTTGAAATCAACCTGTCTACCATCACAGGTTGCAGGCAAAAGCTGAGCCCACAGAAAGGCAGAGAGTTTAGGTTAGAGAGTCTGGTTAGATAGGTTAGGTTGACTCTTTATACTAACATTGGCCACAGAGCCTAATATGAGGGTACATATGGGTTCCATTATTTAATCTTTCTAACAACCTTGTGAGGGGCAGTCTATTTGGCTCCTCATTCTTCAAGGCAGGAGACAGAGGCTAACAGTTTAAGGATCTTGTCCACGGTTACCCAGCTAGTACGTGGGTGTGCAGGACCCAGGGAGTCTGCCTTAACAATCTCCTTTCTCACCTGCTCAGCTATGATGAAGGTTACTCGGCTTTTCACAGCATTATTTAGTGCATCTCTGTAGTTCATAATTAAGAGTTTTATAGCAGGACATGCATGTTTCCACCCTGACCAGACCATGCTGGTATGCACGTGCACAAAGGACTGAAACCTAACTTGGGCAATGAATACTTACTCTGCTCGTTGCTTATGGGGCCTCCAGAATCTTGGGGGGAAGCTGAGATTAGAGACCTAACAGGCTCTGTGTGGTTCATTGTGTATCAATCTGGAAAGATAATTGTACAGAACAAAGGTTCTCAAAGGGTGGTCCCTGAACCTGTAGCATCTGGGAATTTGTTAGAAATGCAAATTCAGGAGATCTACCCAGACCTACTGAATCAGAAACTCAGAGCCTGGGGCTTAGCAATCTATATTTTAACATGCCCTCAAGGTGATGCTGATTCACACTAAACAGGTCTCCTTCTAGTTTGTGCTCTGCCATTCTCAGCAAAACCTTTCGGCATCCTTAGCACAGGCTGAGACTAAACAGCTCCTTGCAGGTGCTTGGCAAGAGAGAAGCAGGGCCCAGTGCAGCCTGCCTGATCCTCAGAGAGCTGGGAGCCTAGGGCTGTGGAGGGAGGGCATCCTTCCAGGATGAGATGCACTTGTGCCTGGAGTGCTGCACCTTCTGCAAGGCAATGCCTGAGTGCTCCTGATTCCAGGGATTGTTCCCGTCTCCAGGTGATTCCGGGCTTCTGGTTCTGGGTTCCCAGCTGCCTTTCTTGTCCCTGCAGAGCCTTCCCCTCCCGGAAGCCCCGTGACTTAGGAACACTTGTCCAGACCTCAGATGCATGTGATTCTGATCATTAGCACCTTGTAGTTGGGATCCTTGCCTTGTAAATCTCTTTGTTCTCTCAAAGTTCAGGGGAAGGGAGGGACAGGAAGCCTGGAGGAGTTCTCCTCTCAGCCTGTTCATCTGTTCCAAGCAGAACAAAGCTACAGTGTGGTGAAGGTGCTTTGATCCCAGACAATGAGGGCGGCTGGATTAAGCATTTTGGAGGGACCAGACAGCTCTGGCACAAAACAGATCAGTTACTTTTCTTTTTCTTTTTTCTTCTATATTTTTTTAAGACCTCATTCACGTCCTGGAATGAAAAAAAAGGCATAATGTTTTGAAGGTTGGTATTTCCATAGCTATAAGTCTCAGGCATAACCAGAAACATCTGTGTACTGGGTGCCTCCCACAGGCTTGGAGGCTCCGCCCCCATGGGGGAGGCCCCTCCGAATGCATGGGGATCACACAGCATTCCCAAGGGACTCCCAAAGCCACTGAGTGGCGCTGGGACTGGGAAATACTGGAGCTGGAAGGGATCTTGGGAAATTTGATCATGTGTTTAACACAGTAGCTAGGCATAGAGAACTCTGAGTTTAAAGACAAACACCCTAAAATAAACATTTCTCTATAGAGAGCCTACTAAGTACATTACATATCAGCCCCTGGAACCTCCACCTCAACCTCAGGGACCTCTATTTTCTCATGCAATTCATGGCGAGTTCCATAATGCTGATGAGGTGGGTGTTACTGTTATCCCCATATCTCAGATGAGCAATACCAAGGCACAAAGAGGTTGGTAAGTTACCCCAGTTCACACAGCCAAAGAAGTGGCAGAACCAAGATGCAAAGCCAAGCAGCCTGGCTCTGGGTCCATGCTCTTCACTGTGGGATAAGGTCCTCGTCCACAGCGAGTGCCAGCTCACCTGAGGAAGTGATGGGATGGTGCAGGAAAAGCCCGGCACTCTCCTAGTGCTCAGGACACCGTGTCTGTCCTTGTGAATTCTGTTGTAACTTACACAGATGACCTGGCACAGCTGAAAGCACGGGCAGAGTGTGGTGAGAAAGCAAAGGGAAGCCTGAGCTCACAACTGCCAGGTGGCCAGGGGGAGGGCAGCCTTCAATCACAGAAGACATGAGATGTGAGTTGAGTTTCTAGAACCACATGGGTAGAGAAAGGAGAAAGGTGGGTCAGGTAGGAGAAACACAATGTAGAATACAAAGGCATCAGAATTAGACTAGAGAGACAAAACTTGGAGGGCTTTAGGGATGTTTTTTTGCTTTCCAGGGTGTCAGCCCGTGCCTCCCAGTACCTGTTGCCTCTGCAGAACCCCCAAGGTTTCTGCTGTGTCAAAATGATGAAGTTAAAATTAAACTAACAGTGCTGAAAAGGACCTCAGCACATGCATTGGGTTAGTGAGTAAACTTACATACAGAAACTAAATAGTTTGACCATTTTTGCCTGTAATGCCCACCACACACTGTTTTTAACTTGGGGCAATCTGAATTTCTAAGTATTCTCTGTGTGTCTCCTGGCTGCACACAGCCTGGTCTCACACCCTGTGTGCTAATTACCACTCCAAACATGCCCCCTCCCTTCCTTGCTGCCCAGGTCTCAGCCCCAGTCAAAGCTGGCTTCAGATGCTTCCTCCAGGAAGTACTGCATGCTCCTCCCAGCTGGGAACAGTTCCTCCCTCCTTCTAATTCCCTTGTGCCAAGAACGGCTTCCTATCCTGCCTTGAGTGCATGTCTTACCTTTCCTGTAAGATGGTAAGCTCCCTGTAGGTGAGGTCCTGGTTCCATTTGGAGTCCCCAGCAGCTCACCTCCCCTAGCAGCTAGGTCCTTGCCCATGGTGACATGCAATAAGGTTGAAAATGTATTAATGAGCATCTTCGGAATTACTCGCTTGGGCCTCCATTCTGGCTTTTTTGTTGATGGGGCAATTGTGATCAGAAAAAAATGAAGTCCTAGGAAGAAACCTTTCAGAAAGCTCACAGAGGCTTTAATTCTTGGGCCAGAGGGGCCCGGTGTACTAGAGTATCAGGAATGGTCTGTGTCAGGTCTCTCTGCCTCTAGCACGATGGACAGAGAAAATATCTCTGTTATTTCTCTCAATGTGACAGTTCAATATGGTTTGACAGAGTTCTGATGGGGCTCAGGGTATGCTACCCCAAACTTAGCATACAAATATACAGGTTCCACTGTTTCTTTGCATCTTCATTTCCAAAGGCTCCTGTGTCACATAAAACTTATATATTTTTTAAAAAAATTGTATGCTTTTCTTTTGTTAATCTACCTTTTGTTATAGGAGCTTTGGCCATGAACCTGAGATAGGAAGAAAAGCTAGTTCTTCTCCCCTACAGTATATGCCTCAGTGTCTGTTAAGGAAAAACTTAGAAAATGGTCCTAAGATAACTAAAAAAGGCCTTGATTCAGCTGTACTCTTGAATTCCAAAGGCATGATACGCCTGTGATTTTTTTTTTCCTTGGTGCCAAATCAGCTCTGCTTATCGACTGCTATTTTAATGAAACCTCCTGGTACCAGCTCAGGAAGGATATTTTTATTAGCTACGACTGGGCGGATTCTCATGTTGAAAGCATTTGGTATAAAACATGAATGCATTCAGTCCTCAGATATCCTTCCAAATATTTCCTTTGAAACTGGAATATTACCAAGGAACTTGTGATAAGAAGATGAAAAAGGAATTAAAAAGCAAGGATGACATGATTTTCTTCCCCCCTCCACCATCCTGCATGGGTGGGGCTTGTAGGATTTGGAAATCCACAAAATTGGAAGATTAGATGGGGAGGGACTTGGAGTTGGGCACCCCAGGCCCTGGCTGTGCCCCAGAGGGGCTGGTGAGGTGGTCGGTGTTCTTGACTTCAGCTTTCTCTTCTCCAACTTCCTCTTGGGGACTGGAGTCATGCAGAGAAGATATGTACAGATCTGATTCACATAAAGTCAACCCTATTAATTCATGATGCTCCTGGCATTATGATGTCTAAATCTCAGCATCAAGGAGAACATTGCCACCGACATTTATAGAAATCAACCATTTTCTCTTCCATTGAAAAATTTCCGTAAGATCATCCACCTCCCCTAACTCAGAATGTGGTGGAGACAGAGGCTTACAGCTTGGTTTCTGGATCCACAAGCCTCAGTTCCAATACTATTAAATAGCATTACTACTTTACAGTTGGGTGACCTGGGGCCAGTTACTTTATCCCTCTATGCCTCAGTTGCCTGATGGTTAAAATGAAGATAAATAATAGTACTCATCTCATAGGGTTGTTATAACAACCCATCTCATAGGAGATGATTTATGTAATATACTTAACCATGCATTATATATAGTAAATACTCAGTAAATGCTAGCTATTATTGTCGTTACCATAAAGGCCCATCTGTCTTGATAAGTGGAGAATGGAGAGGATGGGGAATCAGATATTTCCTTAGAGTTCTTCCCAAGTGATCATACCTTCTAGGGACATACAGCAGTCACCTGTGAACCTAGAACAATTTCCATGTGCATCTGGGCTTTTCGGAAACTCCTAACACTGCATGTCATTGGGATCTTTCCCCAAGTTAGACAATGAGCTGCTGATACACGATGAGATTGCATGAGCCGACTCCTCCACTAGCTAAAGACAGAGGCAAAGTGTTCAAATCAAGAGGGAATTCAGATCATCCATGGGTGGCTCTGTTTTCTAGATGTGGCTGTTTCACAGTTGAACTTCAGAGGACATTAAACAAGGGCAATATTACTGAGATATTTAACTCTGGAATTCCTGCTGCTTAACCAGAGAGCCTCAGCTTCTCTAATTCCCACTGAAACCCTCCTCAGCCTTCCTGCCATCTCAGTGTAATTCTCCCCATTTGATGGATGAGAAGGCTGATGCTCAGAGAAGTCCGTAGTCGGGGGAGGACCTAAGGACCATTTAAGAGAAGAGATGGTGGTGGTGTATCTTGGAAGAAAAGGCAGAATTGACACTCAGTTGATTTCACTTAGCAAGACTTCAGGTATTTGTGGTTCATTCACATCAACAGGAAGATCAAAGTGGCTTCTATTGCCTTGACTGGGAAGTACGATTTTTTTTCCTGTTCTTAAGATTTTCCTGGATATTAGTATAGGATCAAGGGCATGCCCTGCAGATAAGAATTATTTTGAGGAGACTGCTGTTCCATGAGTCCCATGAACACTCACCTCTGGGCCAAGCTCCCAGTCAGGGCTGGTCACACCTGTGGCCACTTCCCAATTGTCAAGACTCACACCATCCCCTACACCCCCTGCTCTGGCTGTCTTCCCCTCAACCACCCTTCCTAATCCAAGTCCTTTAAAACTTGGGAAATGTTGGAGACTCCAAAGTTCCCACCTGGCCTGGTGCCCATGCCAGGCACTTTCTGGGCATGGTGCCCTGTTTCTGCTCTCTGTCCAACCTCCATTGGTTCTTCCTTGACCTGACCCATTGCTTGGTTCTATTGTCGCTTTGCCTTGCTCTCAGCTCTTTTCTGGGAATTCAGCTCAGGTGGCCCTTATGTCCCCTGACTCTAGGCTAAAACTCTGATTTCTATGGCCTAGACAAGTCTATCTGGTGCAACATGAGAGGGTCCTCCCAGCTCGGGGACCCTCAGTATTTTCCTCATTGGTAGAGACCTTCATAGTGGTCACCTTGGGCCAAGAAACCAGAATGTCTCTCTTGTAATGGAACATGTGGAGAAGGGGAAGTTATTTGGTCTCTCACATAGTTCTGTGACACAGCAGTGATGTCTTTCCTGGCCGCTGGGTAGGGCATGCTGGACTGTGTGTCCACACTTCAGGTCTCGTCTCTTCCTTCAAGGTTTCCAGTTGCTTGTCCAGAGCCCACCCTCAGGAGCAGAGTAAAAATTTCTTCTTTTTGCTACTGGACTGGAGGGATTTGTGCTTCTCAAAGAAGACAGGGAACTTGATAATACTTCTTGGAAAAGGAGATACGAAAGCACAGAAACAGTGCTCTCAGAAAGGAAAAAGTAAATGTTTTTTGAGTATCTACTGCACACCAAGCTCTGAGATAGTTTCTTTGTTGTGTAATCTAGAGTCGTTTTAGATTCTGGAATTCTGGATGAAATTGGCTTAATCCACTCTTGTATCCATGCCTTGTGGAAGTCCAAAGACTTCCCCAAGATTTTTGCGATTTTCCAGCAATCTTGGTCTCATGACAGCAAAAGGATTCTTCTTTTATTTGGTGCAAACATGCATAAAAGGCAGCTGGGGTTACAAAAGTATATATATTTTTCCTAAAACATAAATTCATTTTGGTTCTAATTGTCATAACAGACAGCAACAAGGCTCTAAGGTGGATATTTTTAATTCCACTTTACCAGATGAAAAATTTGATTTTAGGGGATTTTAACTATGTTTTGTTCTCTCACATAGCAAATAGCTGGCAGATTCATTATTCAAATCCAGATATGTATGACCCAAACCCATGTTCTTTTCACTAATTTAAAATGAAGTTGGACCTTCAGATTCGAAGATCAGTTTAATTGTATAACTGACATAGGTTTTACAATGTCGCCCTTAGATCACTGTTAGAGATGAATTTTGGTCTCCAGGGTGGTATTTTAATTTGTACAAGGGTAAGTAGAATTTCCATCTATTTACTCTAAGTTTTGACCCTGAAATTTTTACATTGCAGGAGTTATGAGATAAATAGCTAATCAGTATATTAAGGTTCTTTGCAAACCTGGAATGACCAACATAAGTGTCTATAAGAAGCTTCATCTCTGGGAAATAGATGTTTTGGCACCTTAGTTGAAATTGCTAGATTCCAGATCTTATTAGGAATCTGCTTGAAATTCTGTACTGTCCCAATTTTATCTGCAGAATTGAATTAATTAGCCAAAAAAACATTTGCATGTGTAATTTGTTTTTTTTTCTTCAGATGCACTGTGATAACAAGCTATTCTTTTATATCATTAAGATGGAAACATATTATATTTTCATGCAAAGCAGAATCTGTTATTTTTGCAGTGTCTAATCCCCTTGTCTTTAAAATATTCAAAAAGTAAGTGCTTGTCAGACAGTGGATGCCCTGGGCTTTTGGAAGTCAAACTTTCAGCTCAATGTAGCTGTGGATGGTTTCATCTGTAACACATTGAAGTTGTTTCAGACCAAAGAATTCCCAGGAGTTACAACTTCATTAAGGTGCTCATAGAAGGCCAGTCTCCTAATTTGAAATGGCACCAGGCATAAGAATTGAAGGAGAAAGGGCTGGAAATTATAACTGGCATTGGCCTTTATGGTGCCATTTAAAACCAAAATTTTATAGTTGATTTCTGTCTTTCAACCTGGGAGGCTTGAGAACTCATAACCATTTTTTGAACACGTATCCACCTTGATTAACCTCATTGTCTATAAAGTTATAGTCCATGAAACTGCCTCTTCTGACACTTTTTATTAGAATAGGTTATTATAAAAATATGTTTTAAGGATGTTATTGATTTTAAAATGACAAAGAGAGGAAGTTTATCTAATTACCAAAATGTCTATTCCCACGATTTGATAAATGTAAGGAAATATGATTTTATTGACAATTCCTGGGGAACTGGGTGAATTTCTCATCTGAATTCGCAGAGGTGCATACCACTGGGTTTTTATTTTAAACATCAGAAACTCCCTAAGAAGGTGTTTTACAGGAAATCATTCTTTAACGTGTCAATTATCTTTCTTATGTAGCTCTGATTCAGCTCTACTTATAATTTACTCTTTCTCCTTCATGTCAATATCATGAA
Organism: Lepilemur ruficaudatus; assembly: GCA_963574885.1. NCBI lineage: Eukaryota > Metazoa > Chordata > Mammalia > Primates > Lepilemuridae > Lepilemur > Lepilemur ruficaudatus. The sequence continues at coordinate 40,791 of CAUYRT010040478.1, forward strand.
AAACAAACAAAAAAGCAAATAAAAATATGTTCATTTATTCTCTTGTGCTTTTTTTTAATAAGTCCAGAGTAAAGTCACCATAATGATGAGGTAGCTCAAAATCTCGCTGTTGGAAACCACAAGGGATTCCAAGAATGATCTGTGTTGAAAATCTCTTGTACTCCCTAGCGCAGTTCCTAGAGGAACTTATGTTCTCTGAGCCTCAGTTTGCTCTTCTATAAAGTGGAGACAGTGATGAGAACCTCTTAGGGATTTGAGATAACATTTAAAGTTCCTAATGGGCTGATCATACTGAGAAGGCGTCTATAAATGGTGATTTTTGTGTTTATCGGAAAGCATGGCCATAAGGACGTATGCTAAGCTATCTGTATATTTTAAGACATTTTGTCTGCAAGAGTGATGAGGTTTGCTCTATCTGCTGTCCTGGTGGCAGAATTGGGATCCATAAGTCACAGGGAAATCATCTGTCTTCATTGAAGCTGCTAGTGCTGCAGGAACTAGGTTCCCTGTCTTTGGGGGTGACCAGGCAGGATCCAGGTGTCCACAGTGGGGGGCATTGTGGGTGTCAGGATGGGAGATCAGGTCAAATGGCCCATCAGTCCCTTCTGTGCCTGGTGTTCTACAAGTCTCTGATTAATGAGACCCTCTAGCTATGTAGAGATCTCATTGCAGATTAGATCCGGAAGGTCAGATATGGCTCTTCTGATGCCTTACAGACTTGGCCTTCGTAGACGGGCCTCTCTTCCACCTTATTTGCTTCTAACAATTTCCTTTGCATGTGGTCTGTCTTGGGTCTTTTCCTACCTCTGACTGACACCCACAGGTCTCCTGGCCCAGGGAGGCTCCACTGAGTCTTTTCTCTCCATTCTTGTTGCCCTCCAGCCCTCCCTTGTGACACTCTCCACATACCACACTCCCCTTTTTTCCCATTTTCAGATTTCCAACTCCCATCAGGACCACCAGTATCTGCCTTTGGCTTCTGTTCACGCAAGTGTATTTCACTTCTAAGAAAAGCTAACCCTAAGAAAACTTGAACATGATCTTTGGGGCCCATTCTCAATGTTATTTCTTTACCTGCTGGCTGAGTATAAGAAGTGGCACAAAGGGAAGAGAACACGCTTTGTGTGCGGACCCAGAGGCAAGTCCTACCTGTATCATTTGCTAACTGTGGGATCTTGGGTAAGTCCCTTCACATTTCTGGGTCTTTCTTTCCTCATCTCACAATCATCTTTCCTCATCTTACCTACCTTTTCAAGGGTTGTGCAGATTGGAATAACTTTCTGTAAATCCCATGGCGCATAATACATGTTCAGCAAATGGCTGCTTCTAACACTATCACCTTTGCTTGCTCTCCTTAGCGTCACCATTTTGAGTGGTTTAGAGTCTTCAAAATCATTTTTCACCTCTTCTCATTTCCTTCGGAAGGTTTTTGATAAATTTACATGACCTGTGACATGAACAACTGACATCAAATTCTACCTCTTCAAGGAAACCTTCCCCCCAAAACGAAATAAGGTTCTACTTAAACTAATCTCCAATCTGGTTTCTGTTCTGCAAAACAGAACAGGAAACCCACTGTGGCATGAAGGGTAAGGGAGGACCTGTTCCTTAAATGCCTTATAAGCACACGTACCCTTGCAGCTGCCTGTAATGGCTGCAGGAAGCCTTACTGGTTTTGAAGAAGGGGAGTGGGTGCCTTCTTAAACCAGAATGCAGGCAGGGGCCACTGAGCTAATTCTTCCTCTCCATAGTGAACACTGTGTAGCAGTAACCTGGCAAGAAATCAGATTGTATTTGAAGTGAGATAGAGCAAGGTCTTACTAAATGCACAGTCATATGCTGTCTGCAACCACGACAATTTTCCTAAACCAAGGATCAGCAGACTTTTTCTAGAAAGGACCAGAGATAAATATTTTAACCTTTGTAGATAATATGATCTTGGCTGCAGCCACTCAATTTTGACATTGTGGCTTGAAAAGAGCAATAAACAATATGTAAATAAGGAGCGTGGCTGTGTTCCAAGAAAACTTTTTTTTTTTTAACAAAACAGAAGACCCAGACTCAATTTGGGCTATAGGCAGTAGTTTGCCAACCTCTGGTGGACATTCTTCAAGACTTCATTTACTCATCTTTAACATGGGGCTGGTAGAGCTTCGTGAAGATTAAATAGGATAATACAAGTGAAACATCGGAACACATAGCCTGACCTCTAAAGGACTTCGAAAAAGTGACTTCTTTCCTTCCCCTCCTTTTTCTCCCAAGTGCTTCTATACAGTGAGGAGTTGGGAAAAAATGTGCACAAGGGTTTCCTCCCAGCCTTGTGATTTTATGAAATTGCCCTTTGCAAAAAGAGCAGGCAAGAAAGAGCACGCCAGAGAGAGAAATTGTATGCGTATTCTTTTTCTCTGCAAAGTCTGACCACAAGAAGCATTAAATCAATCAGAAGACAAAGCAGAATGTGAAAAAAAAAATTGAGTTGGTTCGGTCCCAAGTTTGCAGGAGGTCTGTGCTGCTTTTGTCAGAAGCAGACAAAATAAATAAATAAAGGAAATGTTGGCTACGTACTATGTGCATTGGCCATTCTGTGACTCCCACGTAATTCATCACAGGCAAACTTTGAGTGCAATAAACATTTCCCCCAGTTTTGTGGCTGCTCTGATCAAGAACAAAGCCATTAACATAAATGCAGATAAATAGGAGGCGAGTACGATATTGCCGATTGCTTCTGTGTCAACCAGCTTGGCCCATCAATCTTGCCTGACTGGTTAAGAAGGGACCTGGAGAATTTATAACTGGGGAAGATTTCTTTCTAAAGCATTTCCACCTCACAGAGGAGGAGAAGGATGAATCATTGAGAAGGTCCCAGGAAACCAAATGAACGCACTTCATCTTTAGAGCTTCCCATTGCAGGGACAATTTCAGTCATTGCACTAACACCGTGCCTTTCTGAGGCTGGGGCCCGTCCAATGTGACATTTCTCCAGGCAAAGCTTTTGGCTGTTTTTGTTATGCTCAGCACCATCTCTTAGGACTCCTTGGAGAAAGGGGTGTCCCAGGGAGCTACTGGCAACCCTGTCCTGCCCCTTGGTATGAGTACGTGAGAGGACTTGGTAGGAATCCCCCTTTATCACTGATGCAAATACCCCATCACAGTCCCTGGCCAATTCAGTTCTAGGGGGTCTTAGCCTCCAGTTCTGTGAGCCTCTTCTGTATTCACTTCATTGACTTCACCTCCCCATCCACTTTTTTTTTTTTTTAAGACAGGATCTTGCTCTGTTCCCCGGGCTAGCATGTAGTGGTATGATCATAGCTCACTGCAACTTCAAACTCCTGGCCTCAAGTGATCCTCTTGCCTCAGCCTCCTGAGTAGCTGGGACTACAGGCGTGCATTACCACGCCCGGTTGATTTTTCTATTTTTAGTAGAGATGGGGTCTCACTCTTGCTCAGGCTGGACTTGCTCAAACTCCTGGACTCAAGCAGTCCGCCCGCCTTGGCCTCCTAGAGTGCTAGGAGTACAGGCGTGAGCCACCACACCTGGCCCTGAACCACTTTTACACAGCAGTATCCCAGTCTTCTTCAACCCCCTCCTCTGACTCTATTAACACTTCCTGGGTCATCCTGTTTACTCTCTCGGTGACCGATACTACGTGTGTGCCACTCACTCCCACGTCTCTATCTCCTGCCCAGGCTTTTTCTGTAAAGTCTTATATTTAACTCCCAGTTGCTATCCCCTCCTGGATACTCACTGGACATGCCACGTGTAACATACCCATGGTTCATAACTCCGCCCAGCTCCTGCTGCATTTTTATTATCACGCTGTTGTCCACCCAGTAGCCCAAATCAGAAACCGGGCAATGCCTGAAGCTTCCCTTTCTCTTGACCTAATGTCTCATCGATAGGCATGAGCCGGAGGTAGGGGCTTCCTAAACATCTCTCAAAAGGCTTTCCTCCCGGTCTACTGGATCCCACTGTTGGTGAAGGGGCTGGTGTGTCTCTTGCCAGGGAAATACCTTATTTTGGTCTCCCTGCCTCTCGCTCTTCCACTGTTCGTGATTTGGAGTTTTCCGTTTTCTGTGATTGTGTAACATAAGTTGCATTTCGAAATGATGCCTATGTCCACAGGGTGCGGCTGGACGCAGGGATATGTGAGTCATGATCTGATAGTAACTCAGGCTCTGGAAAAGAGATTGGAAGGAAGGAAGAGATATTTGTATTCTCTGTGTTTATGTGTCAGGCAAAATGATTTAGCATACATGCGTTGACTCTTCTAACATCCTCAAAGGAAAATAGTATTTTCCCCAGTATTAAAAGCGGGGAAACACCCTTGCAACTTGTTAGTTTTTGATGATCTCTTAGTTAGGATGTGACGAATCCAGGATTCAAGTCCAAGGCCTCCTGTGTATAAAAACCCCACTCTCCATCCCCCGTGCTCACTCCTCTGAGGAGGGAGACAACAGGACTGTTCTGACAGACACGTGGAGAGGAATCCCCTAAGCTGGGATTTGGGCAGAGCACCCATCCCTAGAATCGGAGCCCAAGGAAATCAGGGATCCTGTTCTCCATTCTGTCCACTGATCCAACCCTAGAACCTGTAACAGTTCATCCCAAGAGAGCCACTCAACAGATGTTTATTGAATAGATGAATTAACGCACAGAATCCTAACGACTTGGCCTTGGAAGCTCCATTCCCTTAAAGAGAGCGTCCTCTTGCAGCCTCTCCAATGTCTTTCCATGTGTCTGTCCCCGTCCTTGAATCTGACTGCTGTGTGGACGAGACTTCCTCCCGTGGGCTTTTGTATCCATGGCGATGAGGCCAGTGGACATCAGACACTCGGTGACTGAGTCCCTTTCCTCACTGGCACAGGGTATCTGGGTTTTCCATGTCTCTGGATATAACCTATTTTACCTTCCTGGTGACTCCTTCGAGTCTGCCTTGGGATCCTACTTCTGCCTGCAACAATGACCCAACCCTCAGCCTTGATCTCACCCCCTCAGTGTGTCTATTATGGCATTCTGGGAGGTGTATGAGCCCAACTTCAGAAATGACAGCTTGTTCTCCTCTGGCTACCCCTGCATGCCTTCTTATTTTCCATTTGCCCCATGAATTCTTTCTCTTCCAATAGTCAAATAAACACTTAAACAATAGGGTTTAAGTGTTAATAATAGTAATAACAATAGTCAAATAAACACTTAAAATTCCTCCACCTCTGTCTCCCTTTGTCTTGCAAAGATATCTCACCTTGCATTATGTCTCTGTGTCTCTCAGCATCAGTGTCACAAGTAAAGAGCAGTAGAAAGAACAAGACTTCCATCTCAAGAAATCAAGATTTGATCCTGTTCCATTTCTTATCACCCGTGTGAATTTTTAAAGACCATTTAATTTTTGTGACCCTGAGCTTGTTTGTCTCTAAAATAAGGCTAATAACCTCCCACCTAGCATTTTGCTGACTATTCAGCAAGACGGTGACATGCTCTCAGCAGAGCCCAGAACAAAGTAGGTGGTCTCTACACATCAGTTTCCTTTCCCCAGGTTTCTGCGCTTTTTAAATTGCCATCTATGCCAATGCAGACATGCCTCCCGGTTAAGTGAACCGGTCACTTGCCGTGCAATTCAAACCACTGCTCAGAGTGACTGCAGTGGTACGACTGTCACCCCACCTGTCTGAGCAGCCCCCATCAGGCTGTGCGAGGTACTCTGGCCTTTGGCCGGTGACATTTGGACCTGTCTCCAGGAATGTCAGTCTGCTCACAGGTGCTGGGCTCGCAGATGCCAATCACTGTTCCCCTTGGCTGATCGACATGCTGTAATGCGCGCCTGCAGAGTTTCTCCAGACAGACGGGGACAGATTGAGTTGACCCAATATCGTCTGTCTGGCTGGACGCTCATTTTTCTTCTCCCGCCTGTCTGGTTCCTGCTCAATGCTTACAATGTGGCTCAGGGCGCTTTGCCCTGGCGTGCTCTTTCCACTCTCTCTGCCTCCTCAAGACGCCTCTAAATGTCAGTCCCAGCCTAACTTCAGTCGCGTGACGCACGTACTCGTCCGCTCCATCTGTGCATCAATCCATTCCTTGTTTTCTCTTTTTTTCCTTCCATAAACTACTGTTGTGCACCCATCACCTGCCTTGCTCTTGGGGATTTTTAGGCACAATGCTCCATAATCACAGTCACCTTTCCACCCCAGAAAGATGTAACACAACCAGTGTGCTCACAGATTTCCACTGCGATCACTATTGGGTACCAGCTGCAGCTGCTGGGGTAGGGTGGGAGGTTGGCCATTGCTACGGTCCAGATCTGTTGCCCTGTTTTGTTTGTAGATTTATAACCATCCCCTGCGTCCTTTCCTCCTCTGTGGTGACTCAGATACCTTCTCAGTTCTGTGACTCTTGCAACTTCTGCGCCCAGGCATCCGTCCACGCTTTGCCATCTCTTGAACCAGACTTCCATTGCCAGGCTCTTCTTATCACAGGTGCCTTTTTGGCCAAGCCTGGAGAGCTCCAGAAGGTCTCTTCCACTCTCTCTGTGCCTAGGCTTTCTTGAATGAGTTCTTCGTCATCATCGGGCTTCAGGAAGATGCTTTGCCAGGTGGATTTCAACAGCTGTACATTCCAACTGTGGTTTGTATGTGTTTTTATGCTTTTCATCTACCTCAAAGAGACTTCCCTTCCTTCCTGGCCTTGCCATAAAGAAATAGTCAGGCTTTGTCTCCTCTCTCTGCCTGGTAGTTGTGATTCCTGGGGCAGGATGTTCCAGGTGGGCCTTCTCAGGAATTTTCCCAGGAAGCTGAAGAAGGATCCTTTGGCAGAAGGGCTTCCTGCAGGGCGTCCTAGAAATCCCAGGGTTCCAGAGATGTTTATGCAAACGTGACTCCCTCTGTGGCCTGTGTTTTCTATGCTATTGGGGAGCTCTCTTCGCAGTAATCAACATCTCATCTTAATTGCTTTTGTTTATGGTTCAATAAGTGCATGGGTTTTTGGCAACACCAGCTCACAGCAATATCTTAAATTACCCAAGGCTGCCCACTTTCATTTATGAACTCTGGCTTGTGTCTGATGAGCACTTAGATTTTTAACCATTTATTTCCTCCACGTGACAGGGAATGAGGAACATAAAGCTGATGGGAACAGTAAAGTGAGGGGAACGTGGGAGACTGGGGAACCATAAAAGTAGTGTACAGTGTTCGAGGCCGATATAAAAGCAATGAGTTTTTAATATATGGCGGGTGTAATACATTCATATTCCTAATAAAGTCAATTATTGTTGAATCTGCTATTTCTCAATTTTCCACCTCAGCTCAGACAAAAACAAATCTGGAGCTATTCAGAAGAAAAAAAAAATTAGACCACAGTAATTGCACATGCAGAAAAAAAAATTGTCTAATAAGTGCCTAGTTAAACATATCTACTCTCCCAGGAACTGGGGAAAAAATGTTGGAAACAGTGCGCGCCATGAATATAATATTTCTGAGATAAATCTGTGAATCTTTGCCCTAGATTTGAGGAATTATATTGCTCTTGGCTACCTTTTCTTTTAATTTTAAATTCCAGTTGCCATTCTACAGGCAGCAGTGAGATGGCAAGTGGAAGGTCAGTGGGGATGTGTGTGTTTCAGTGAAGTTCCAGTTATTCATCACCTGTGCGCACCCGCCCACGTTGCTTAAAATCTCTGTGCCTTGGTGTCCTTATGTGTTTACTGAGGGAGCTGCTCCCAAACTTAATGCTCATCAGAATACTTTGTCTTCTTCAATTTATTTTTAATTGGAGAAATCTACTGCTAACTGAAAACATTTTAGAGTATCCTTATCATTGCTATTTTTAATTATAGGAGAAATGAGTTAGCGATGGAGGCATAACAATATTATCACTAATGTAGAGGCTTAAAACAGCAAGCTTTTATTTTACCAGTTTCTGTGGGTCAAGGGTGCGTGCACAGTTTGGCTGAGTCCCCTGCATCTTGAGTCCATACTCAAGAAGTACAGATAACACAAGATATGACTACCAGGAGGTAGAAATCTCGGCGCCCGCCCTAGAGCCCACCACAAGAAGGAACATGTGAGAGTTTTGTAGAAAGCCAAGGGTCTATACAAAGGTGTAAATTGTAAGGTAACATTTTCCTTTCTCTCATTCATGTTGACCGTTTCTATTTAAAGTTTTGGGTTAATTATTGTTTCAGTTTTCCAGGGCTGCTGGGACAAATTATACAAACTGGGAGACATGAAACAACAGAATTTTTTTTTTTTCCACGGTTCTGGAGGCTGGGTGTATAAAATCAAAGCATCTGGAAGGTCGTGCTCCCTGTAAGGCTACTGGAAAAAATCCTTCGCTGTTTCTTCCTAAGCTGCTGTCGGCTCACAATCCCTGATCCTTGGACTGTAGCTGCATCACTCTCATTGCTGTCGTGGTTGTCGCATGGGTCTTCCCATGTTTGTTTCTGTGGGTCTCCTGCCACCTTCCTGTAGGACGCCAGTCATTGGATTTACTTACCCAAATCCCTAGCATAATGTCATGTTAACTGTTTATAGCTGCAAAGACCCTATTTCCAAGTAAGGTCACAGAAGGGACTATGAAATTGTGTCTCTAAACTCATGCCACACGAAGGAACATGGGTTGAAAAACAAAAACATTAAAAAAAAAACCCCCAAAAACTCTTTCTTTGCTTATACACAATTAATTCCTTAAAAATATGCTACATTTTAATTTTTCATATTCAGGCCATGCCTTTTATGTGGATCCTTTTGTTTTTCCAGGGGGTTCCTTTATTTTTTTCTTACAAATAGAAAAAAAAAAAATCTAAGCCTTCATCTTCCCGTTAAGACATTGCAGCTTCTTCATCAAACAAATTAAATGATAGAGTCTACTTCCTCTTGGAGATGTTATTTCTGGCACAGGTCGACTTCCTGTCCCCATTTGGACTGATTGCTTTTTGCTGCACACTTGTCAACCTGAGATTTCATTCGATTCCCCTCCTGGGTTTAGTTTCCATTTTTCCTTGGATTTCCTGAACTCCTTTTCTATTTTTCTTGGATTTATTTTTCATTTGGCTGAAGGATCGTCTCCCTTTTACTGTTGTTTTGCAGCAAATATTCTTTGCAGAGACATTAGTGTACTTATATGTATGTTGGCAAGGTGTATAATTGAAATGCATTTTCTCATAAAGGGTGAGAACTGATGTGAATCTTATTACTGTCCCATTGAAGATAACTCTTTTCTTCTCTCTAAGCTTTTAGGATTTTTCTCTTCATCTTTGCTGTTTTGGCCTCTCACCGGGATGTGAGTGAGAGTTTTTAGGGTTTTCAGCCTCAGCGACGCTCCAAATGAGTCTATCATTTGGAAGATGCAAGTTCTTTTTTTATTTCTGTAATTATTTTTTCAGGAAGTTTTGGTTTTTAAATATAAATTCTTGGGTCCCACCCAGGTCTAGGGTAGGGCCCAGGGATTTGGACATTTAACAAGATTTCTGAATAATGTATTAGTTAATGATGTCTGTGGGTCTCTGGATGAGATGGTCCCTGGGATCATTTTCCTGATCTAGCACTTTTACATGGCAGAGTGGCCAGGTGGCCTTCTCTGATGCTGTCACACACGGTGCTGTGTTTGCGTAGGTTTCAGTGCCTTCACCAGCATGACCGCGCAGAGGTATGAAGCCACGCCCCCCTCGCCCCCCAGCTGGCTGACAGCATTCTTGTGAAGGTCATGTGCCATCTTATTTGTAAGACTGCTTTGAAACTCTCCTGGGACATCTCCTGGTTGGAAGTTAACCCTTCAAGATGCTATATATAAACCTCAGCTATGGTGGTCATTGAGTTTCAGCAGAATGCGACTCTTGCAATGACATAGTGGAGGAAGTGTTTGTTCTTGGGTTCCATTGTTGCTGAATCTTTCCTTCCTATTACCTGCTTCTTGGTCCCTGAGGGTAGACGTCTACCCACAATAGAGCCATCTGTTCTAATTCCTTCCTTTGCCTTTTCCTCTTCCTATTACATTTGCTGACTTAAGTATCAAATGAGGCTTGTGTTCCAGGTCTCTAAATAGAAGTGCTTCCCCAAACTACTCCGTAAATCATTATTATTAATAATGAGGATAATAATAATAATACTAAATAGCACTCAGGTAAAAATCTTCCATTACAAAATGCTTTCAGAAATAGTACCTCTGGGCTGCTGGTTTATATAGGAAACACAAAAACTGATTAAAAAAGATGGCTGTTCCAGCCAAAATGTGTTTGCTTTCCTGGGTTAAATTCATTTGTTTGATTGAAAATGTTTATAAGGAAGGTACGTGTTCAAAGGGTCTGGGATTGCGACAGTAAGCTGAGTGCTGAGCTCATGGATAACCCAAATATTTGGAAGTACATAGGTGACAGACCCAGCTTATTCCAGAAAAGTAGGGTCATATAGACAGAGTAGACCCAATACCTAAATAGAATAATCATGGCCACATTTATTGTAACCCTCTTGTGGAGTCCTGAGGCTGGATAACGTAGGCGTTCCTGGGTTCCAGTCCTGTTCTGTTCCTGAAGAGCAATGGTGGCTTTGTGACATGTTATTTAACATCTCAGCGCCTCCATTTCCTCATCTGTAAAATGGGTGTTTAAAATCTGTCTCACAAGGTTGCTGTCAGTACCTACCAGCTTCTAGCACATAGAACTGGCATTCCAAAATGGGAGATATTATTGTTGTTATTATTATTGAAATTGCTTTAATGTTGTACAATTGACACTACAAACAAGGAAAACTTTCTTTAAAAAATTTAAGCATGATATATTTGCATAAAAGTGAACACAAATAATACATACATATTCAACTGGATGGATTTGCCCATGGTGGACACACCTAAGTAACCAGAATTTTAAACTGTAGCATCAGAACTCATCCTAGAGGAGCCCTGTGTTCCTGGGGTCACTTGATATAAATGGAATAATAATACACATAGTTTTTGGGGGATATAAAGAAAGCTCTTGTTTCTTTCACTCAGTGTTATGTCTGTGCGATGCATCCACGCTGATGCATTCTGCCTGAGATCTCCCCTTTGCCTTTTCCATATGGTATTCTATTGTGTCATGGACACCTGGCAATGTGCAGTGGCCGTCATGAAGAACACTGCTGTGAGTGTTCTAGTACATTCCTTAGGTGAATGTAGGGGATAATATGCTCAGTTCTAACAATTTAGTAAGCCAGGGTGCTTTTTCTCACCCCTTTCCTCCTCCTCCAGTTGCTCTCCAAGACCCATCCATCCACTGCCTCTGTGTGTGACTCCCGGCCCCGCCACATGCATCGTCTGTCATCCCCTCCCATGTTTCTCATCTCTCCCAGCTGAGCACCACCAGAATTGTCTTCCTGAAACACACATCAGATTGTATCACTTCCCTGCTCAAAACTTTCGGGATTCTCAATGCCAATTAAATGAAAAACAAAAACAACAACACAGCTCTGAGTTCCTTATATGATCAGCATCCATCTGAACAAGCTCTTGCCAACAGTGCGCCTTTCATCACTGACTTTATCTCAGTGTCCTTGTGTCATACTGGATTTGCCCCTTTCCTGGTCTGGTGTTCTCTCAGCCTGCCGTGACCTTCTTCCCTTTCTGCCAACATTGAATCTCTTCCCATGGTTGAAGACCAGCCCTGGTCATGATGTTCCAGCAACACCTCCTGCTCTAATCTCCATGAAGCCACATCCAACAACTGGGGCTCCTCCTGTCCTCTATCCCATTCCATCCAGCTCTGACCTGTTGAGTGCCAGGTCGGGGAACTGGGCTCGCTGCTTTCTCCATCGCTGAGTCCCTCTTGTGTCTTGTCCTGATGATGAGGCTGCCTCCAGGGTCCTGTCATAAATCATGCTCACCCTCATCAAAGAAGACTGCAGCCTGGAGCAGTCTTTTCTCAGACAATTTCATCAGATTGGGGTAAATGGACCCACTTCCTTATGTACATTAATTACTTTCCCGATGCTCTTTCATGATAAGTCAAAAGCAACTTTTATTTATGTAATGACCTCCCCCTCTCCCAGGAAATTGAATAGAATTTGCTTCCTTCTTCATGAGAAGCCATTTCGTTTTTCACATGTCCCTAGAACATCACTTGGTGTCTGACAGGTCCCCTGGCCTTGCACTTAGTTCGTGTCGTAGGTAATTTTCTGAAAGGGCTGGGGCAATGGGAAATTGGAGATTCTCCCTCCATTTCAGTCTAATGGGACTGACACTCTCTCTTCTATGAAATCATCATCTCTGCTCCTCACCTTGGGGTCCCACAGCTGTGAGCCAATGCCTCTTACTATCTGATATGGAGCAATTATCTGTACCTATGGGAGTCCCCCTCATTAGTCTGCACCATCCTCATCCTCTAAGCCCTCTCATCTGGCTTCTTACTCTTAGCACCTAGCACACACCTGGCATGCAGAAGGCCCTCAATCCATGTTTATGGACTGAATGAATGAATGTCTTAATTTCTGAATGGGGGACTAAAAGTCATTTGCACTTGGGAGTTGACCTTGTTGTTTTATTTTTCTGGTTTGTAAATTGAATGGAGAAAATCTAGTTGGTTCTACAGATATTTATTATTGTCTAATACATATCTGCAGTCTTAAGGATGTTCACACTGGCAGTTCACTTTATACTGACGAGGACTTATACTCTACCCTTGCTTTATGTTCAGTTCTGACTGCTTCCTAGGTCAGGGGTTATGGCAGATGCTCTACACTTCCTGTCTGCTTCCATCTTCATGCCTTCCTATACAGTTCAAGGAAAATTCCAATGGTTAACAGATATACGCTCAAGCAAACCCTCCTCCCAAGGCTGCTGGGGAGCTCAGTTGCATAAATTGAGAATGACATAAGGGGAAGTGTCATTATATGAGCCAATGGCAACATTCGTGGGTTTTAATCAATAGCCCTCTCAAATTAAGATGCTACCCAACCATTATATCAAACAAATATTCATTCGGTCCCTGTGCTAGGCACTGGGAACACATGGGTGAACAGATATCTGTTTTCTTACTCTCATGGAACTCAGGCGTCACCTGGGGGAAGCCAGACAGAATAGGAAAAAGGGAAGTAAACAAGCGCATGACTTAAAATGGTTCCAAAATGCGACGATAATCAGACCATATGTCATTGATTTTTAACACACATTTCTCTTTCACCTTTTAATATTGTTGAAATCGTGATGTCTTAAAATGGGAATGTGTGTTTAATATATTGTTTTTCCCCCTGAGAAGTTATTAAATTGATGCTTTGACTTCCGATCGATGGTGTCTCAGAAAAGAGTAAATGTGATAATAATAAAAGCTCATTTATCGAACACTAACAATGAGTCAGGCCCTGAGCAGTTTGTGTTGTAACATCGTCTCTTATTCTGGATAGCAACCCTTGGAAGCACATAGAAGCAACTCCATCCAGCCTGTCGGACTCCACCTCCCCCTGTCCTGGTGCCCTACGGAGTAGCTGGTGCAAAGCAACCAATACTATTAAGATTTTCCAGGCACTCCTAGGGTAGCAACATGTTTCTTACATATCTAGGAGGTATACTCCAAGAACTAATGGATCCTGTGTATGGGCTGCATAGAAACACACAGAAAAGACAACACCCGCAGAGCCCGTGTCCTCCTGTGAACCCTAAAGCAAGAACTGGGGCACCAGCCTTGGCCAGTATTCCCGGGGTCTCTTGACCTGCTTTGGTGAGCAATGAGAAGAGAGGTCAGAACAACCCTCATGTTTTCTGGTGCTACCTGGGGATCCTTTTAGAAGCATGTTCTAGTAAACAAAGAGAGAAAACTCTGGCTGTTACTATAGAAGGATAGAGTTGCTGAGCAACATGCCAGAGATATCCTGGAAACCAAGCCAAGCCCAGAGAGGTTAAGTGACTTGCTCAGGACCCCCAGGCTCAGTTAGGGAATCACAAATAGGTCCTGATATTCCAGTCCCCTCCCGGGTTCATCCTTCTTCCCTGCATTTCCCCCTTTCCTTTTCTTCTCCCCTCTTCTTTCTCTCCCTCTCTCCATCCCTCCTTTCCTTTCCAACAGATTGAAAAGTCATTAAATAACTCTGCTGGCAAAACCAATGAAGAGTGGTAGCTGAAATGGAAAGTTCTGGAAAACGGGAAAGTAGGATGAGCCACTGAGATTAGTTTAGGATTGATTTATGTGGCTAAATAGTTAATATGCTCAAAGGGGTTTTAAAATATGAGGCTTGTAATTAATATTTATAGATCCCAGCGATGAGAAATGACCATAAAAGAAGGCTGGTAGGGTGACACAAGGAGCTGGAAATCTCCGGAGATGACACAAGCGGGAAGCGGGAAGCAGGTGGTGCTAGTGTGTTAGAAGAGGGTCGCTTTAGCTGCTCAACGCACGGAGAATCCCAAACAGGAGCTCTGGGGGAGCCTGTGTACTGTCTCGGAGGCATGAAGGACTTGGAGGCAATTTCCACATTCACGGAATTCATCTCACACCGGCCGGACTGATTTGGGTTACGCTCGGCTGGTGGATTGACGAGAGCATAAAAATCCAGTGCATGAACTAGTAACCTATTTAGAAAATTTCTGAAAGAATCAGATTTTCCTTTGAGTCCAGCAAGTGAGGCAGCTGAAAAGGAACGCAGAAGTAGAAAGGGACTTCTGGAAAAATGGGTGTTTACCTACTGTGTCTGGGCAGAGCCCCAGGAGGCTGTGGTCGCATAGAGTCAGCTCACTTGCTGCCCTGAGAGGAGAAATGTTTGTGGTGACAAATCTGCACTCGGTAGTTTCATGTTCCTGGAACCCCCCTCTCCCTTCAGTGTGAGCAATTTATATCTATTCGGTGAAACTGAATTCTTCTAACCAGAATGTAGAGCACTGTCTTGGAAATTTCCCATTGCTAAATGGATGTTTAAGAGCCTGTCATTAGTTTATAAACATAGATGCAGAAGGAGAAACTCATTTTAAGAAACTCTGGCATTTGGGCTTTAAAAAAATAAATTACAGAGTGATTATTCCCTTCACAAAAGGATTTCTTCATTTAAAAAAAAAGACTGCAGCATGAGTATCTCCATAAAAACAAAACAAAAACTTAAAAAAGCAAAACTTTTAAACTTTATATTTTTTACAAATATATTTGGTGTATACACCGAAGCTGTTCTGCCTACACTTGCAGGATGGACTTTGGTCTAATTTTTACTCATTCATTCATTCAATGATACAAGAGACGTCCAGGGAGACCCCACGAGAACTACAAAGAAATAAAATAGTGTCTCAGTTTTCAAGTAGAAGAAATTCTCACTTTCTGGGTTTCTTAATCTTTACTTCATTAGCTGAAGATAAAGTGTTTGTTGCGGAAGATTTGGAAAACACAAGAAAGAATTGCAAAGAAGAAAGAAAATATGCCTATAATCTCCCTAACCAGAAATATTCACTGTAGAAATATTTATCCATTTACTTCCTGCCATTCTTGGGAGCTTGCACAGCTGTGGGCGTGCATATATGGCTAAGAACAGGGTTTGAAAGGGGTGGGAGATTGCTCCAGACATAAACAGGGGTGAGAGTTTTTCAAATAATAGTGAGTTTTGGATTTTTCCCTGTGGTGATGGGGTGCATGAAGGAATTAACGCTAAGGCAGTGGTGCAATGTGAGTCCTTGGAATCTTTCTTCTCCTGACTCTTACATGAAAGTTGGAAGTGTGTAAACAATAGCAATTAAAGGCCTATTGGTCATTTGGTATCACTAGTCAAGCACTGTACTGAGTATCTGACATGGACTCCATTTAGTCTCCTAACACCTGTTTGGGTGGGGAACCCCATTATTCCCTTTTTGCAGATGACCCAGCTATTGATGCTTAAGAAAAATAAATCAACACAGAGAAGGTCACCTAGCTAGCTAACCAATGGTGGAATTAAGATTTAAACCCAAATCATCTGGCTGTAGAGCCCTGTGTTGATATACGAAAAAACTAAAGTGATTTCCCTATTCGTTCATGCAACAATCAACACTTCTATGCCCTCTGGTCACCAAAGTGTGTGGGGATTTTTCCCCACAGAGCAATCCTCCAGAGGATTCTTCAGTGGACACCAGCAGGGCATCCTCTAATGCAATTCAATTCAGATCCTGTCTCCCTGGGTACCACCTGGACACCACCTAGACAATTCAATTCCTACACTATCTCCCTGGACACTATTCTGACAATACCTGGAGGTAGTGTCAGATCCCACAGGTTGAGAGCTGAGTTCCACAGGACTGTCCCTCACTTCAGTGCCAGTTGCAAGCACAGGTTGTGACTTCTGCTGCTGCCCAATTGCCTATAAATTGGGGATCCCAAGATCCCGTCGTGGGTTCTATTAGAGCAGCTATGGGTTTAGGGTGTGTGGGGAGGGTTGCAGAGCTTCCACGCCCTCCCTGAGTACACCACTTTCCAGCAACCTCCATGTGTTCAGCCATCCAGCAGCTCTCCAAACCTTCTCCTTTTGGGGGTTTTATGGAAGCTTCATTACATAGGCGTTATTGATTAAATCACTGGCCTTTGGTGATCAACTTAACCTTCTGCCCTTCTCTCCTCCTTGGAGGTTGGGGGCTGGGGCTGAGAGTCTCAGCCCTCTAATGAGGCTTTGATCTTTGCAGAGACCAGGGCCCCCCAGCCAGCAGTTGACTCATTAGCATACAAAAAGATGCTCTATCACTTAGGAGATTCCAAGGATTTTAGAAGCTGTATGTCAGGAAACAGCTACAAAGACCAAATACATATTTCAGAGTATCACAGTCTCATCACAGTCATCTGCTATTGCATGACAAACCACCCTGAAATTTAGCAGCTTAAAGCAACCTGCATTTTGTTACATGGCAGAATGTTGTGGTTTAGGAATTCAGGCAGGGCTCGGCAGTGGTGAAAATCACTCAGTGGTATTAGGCTGGTAGCTGGCCTTGTTTGGGCTAGGGGAGGTGAGGTCTAAAATGATTTCATTTACTTCCTCAGTGCCTGGGTGGGCATGGCTGGGAGGGTGGGCTAAGCTGGGCTGTTGATGGGAGCACCTACATGGGGCCTGTCCAGGATGGTGGTCTTCTCAGGGTGAGCAGGCTGCTGACATGGCAGCTCAGGGTTCCCAGAGACAAGATGCTCCAGTAGAAGCTGCTGGTCTCTTGAAGCCTAGGCTTGGAAAGTGGCACAGGCCACTTCTGACATTTCTCTATGGCGCAATAGTCACAGAATCCCCCCAGAGTCAAGGGGATGGACACAGACCAGACCTGCTCAATTTGTGGCTGTCATGAATCTATCACGTGGTCCAGTGCTCAGCCACCACAAAGACAGAGATTATCTACAAATCCATTGATTGTCTAATTGACTGATTGATTAATTAGTTCATCAAATAGATATTAACAACTGCCGTGTGTGGACACCAGAATATAACAGCAGAACAGTTGGGACCTGGGGTCTACAGCCCCAGGTATTTCTCTTTAATGGGAGGGGTCATCATGAATGAGCAACAAAGGGAGGAGATAATGAGAGATTGGGGGCCAAGAACAGCATGAACTAGCTGATGGGAGAGAGGGTGACAGGGAGGCCACTCTGGACAGGTTTATCCAGGAGGCCGTGGAATTTCACCTACCTGTTAAGAGAAGAACAGAGGGGGAAAACACACCTCTGGGAAGGAGAGATAACAAGTCCCTAAACTCAGAAGTGGAAAAGGACTTTATGAATCTATGGGACAAAGAAGAGAGCACTGTGCCAGGAGCATGGTTGGACAGGGGGATGTGGTCCCAGGGAGCAGTGGGCAGGAGCCACACTACCCAAGGCCCGAGAGGCTGGAGAGTTTCCATTTCATCCTAATGACAAGCACAAGCCATTGGGCTTTGGGCAGAAGTGTGGCACAATCTAAATATGTTAACCCCTCCAGTGGGTTAGCCCCTAAATTCTGTGTGACTTTGAGCCAAACATTAACCTCTCTGGGCCTATTTTCCACATTTGTAATGAGAGGGTTTGTACGATTTGCAATGATGTTTTCAGCTTTAGTGTTCTCTAACTCTACATGTCCCTTTTTTTATATTTTCACCTGGGCTTGCCCCTCCTTTATTTTACCCAGCAAGCAAGGTACATCTCTTACGAGCATCTCCAACTCAGACTTCGCGGAAGTGTCTTCACGGGCCCATGTGCGAACACCAGCCCTGACCACAACATTTCGTCCACCAGGAGCACTGCGCAGATTAAAGGAAGAAACAGAGATTAGAAACAACGGGGCTTGCACATTCCGATGGTGCTTAACTTGATTTAAACTTTTGACCTGTAATGCTTCCCAGCTGTTTCGAAGTCACACATCCTGTCTTGATTAGACTCACCCCCCAAAGTGATCCAAACAGAGGGGTTTGCTTCAGGGAACCGTCACCCTGCCTGACTCTGGGGGTTGCAGTTCCTGGCTGAGAGTGGTCACTCTCCCCCAAGCCCTTTGTTCCATAACTCAGCCCGGCAGGAAGGGCTCACCCGCAGCCTCCCTCCCTCCCGCCCCCCCTCTCTAGACATAGGCCACCTTTTTAACAATCTGTTTTTACAATGTAGAGAAAGAGTAGGAGCAGGGGAAGAGCCAGAGTCCCTGCCCCCCTCAAAATAACATAACCCAGGTGGTAGGAGTTAACGGGGAACCTGGAGGGCTCCGATTCCAAAGTACACATTGAAAGAAATGAAAACCAACTGGAGTTGAGTTGGGCAGAGGCAAAGAAAGAAAATTCAGCCTTGGGTTTCTTCTTTTTTTTTTTCTCTCTTTTTGTATAAAATCTTCATCATGGGGGTGAACTCAGAAGGAATGTGCTTTCTTAAGATGAATTTCCTAATGGTGGAAAATGAACAGAATCCAGGAAACAGTTCTCCCTATTGCTGGGGACAATTCTGCATGGTGGCCATGAATGGTCACCTCTCTGCCCACCACGTGGGGGTCCAGATGCCTGTGGCCTGCATGAGTCAGAAGGAGAGCTCAGAGTCCCTGAGTTTCCTGATTCATCACTGAAATGATGTTAGCGGGACTATTTTTTTCTACCACCCTTTCTGTTCGTCATCATGCCCTCTGGGACTTCTGACGCATCCACTTCAGTCCTAGGTGTTCGCTCATAAGCCCGATTCTACTTGAAAAGGAAGATCCAGGGGTCAGAGAAGTGTGGCTTAAGACCCTGATCCTCCAAGGAAAATCTCCAGCAAGGGGAATTGGCAGTGTCTCGAGGTTGTGGGTCTGTGACACTAACTAGCAGGAGGGAAGCCAAGGATTCAGCCAACATGTGCAGCCTGTTTGGACATCCAGCAGTCACCATCCTGTTCTTCCATCTACTGTGTTCCTAGGCTGGGTGGGCAACTTTTTCTCCCCATTTGGATGTAGCCCATCTTGTCAGCCCATTCTTATATTCCAGTGCATGCAAACTAAGTGTGGGTAATTTTGATAGAAAATTTGATGAGTTGGCCAGAGAAACTTCAGTAGGGAAATTAAATTAAAAGTAGTAGTTCCAAGAGAGGAGAAAATAAAATGACAGTTTTGATTATTTCAGCTGTTTCAGGCCCAGGGCATTGGATTGAGATGACATTTCGGTTTTCTAACTCATTTCCTCATTTTGATTCTTTAAAAAAAAATTGCCATTGCATCTGGAAGGAGGATGCTTGGTTCATCTTGGAACATACATGAGCTGGAGGATGTGTCACTGCCTGATATATTCACTAGGTGGCATGGCTCAGACCAGCTGAGTTGCACAGAGTCGGCTGGGCTAAGAAAGATTCCACCAACCTGAGCCAAATACCACCGTCTTTGTTAATTCATTTGGGACAAACGGTGGGCCCTTGAGAGTATAAGGAGTTGGGGGAGTCTTTGATTTGAAGCAGGAGTTATTGCTGGAGGTGAAGTGTCTACAACTAACTGGGTTGGGAAAAATTCATGGAGCCAGAGGGTGCCTTGTAGATCATCTTGTTCATCTAGTGGTTTGCAAACTTGTTTGAAGCAGTAAAACACTTTACTCAGCAAAATGTTATGGAGAGCCGAATATGTAATTCGGGTAATAGTGGAACTATTGTGGTTGCTTTCCGGAACGACTGGGAATTGAAAAACACTGATCTTGCCTCTCTCTCTCTCTTTCTCTCTTTCTTTCTTTTTTTCTTTCTTTCTCTCTCTCTCTCTCCTTCCTTCCTTCCTTCTTTCCTTTTCTTTCTTTCTTCTCTCTCTTTCTTCTTTCTTTCTTTTTCTTCCTTTTTTTTCCTTTCTTCTTTCCCTTCTTCTTCCCTTCTTTCTTTCTTTTTATTTTTCCCCTTTTATTTTCCAGAGTTGGAAACTGAGGACTAGGGAGTTAGAAAAGATGTCTGCGGCAGATCTCGGCCCAAAAGCAGTCCACTGAATGATCTTTCTGTGAAAACAGTGCCTTGCTTATTTAAATCCCACAAGTTCCCCTTAAAGGGATCTGCAAAGCAAATTGTTTTAAATTCCCTGGGGCAACACCGCATGTTTCTGTTTCATCCAGTGTGTGGACACTGATCATAAACTCAAAGCAGGACAAGAGTGACAAGGACGGGTGTGTGAACTCTGGGCCAGACACTGGACAGACACTTCTATGTATCTTTTCATTTTCTTTCACAAGAACCCTGTGAGGTTGTTATTTGTATCCGTATTTTATAGATGACAAAAAGTAGATTTGCTGAGTTTAAATTTTTTGTGCCAACTAATGTATTAGGATACAGTCTGTCTTACAACAAAGAGCCCCTAAAACACAATGGCTTAAATACAGTAGAAGTTTACTTCTTTCTCACATATTAGTCCACAGGAAGGTGATCCAGGACTGCAGGGGTGGCTGGGCCTGTCTCAACACATGGCTCTGTCCACAGTGGCTTTTCCAGTTTGCATCATCTTCCAACCAGCAGAGAAGAGCCCAGATTTGAACCAAGGATTATGTGATTCTGAAGTCTGATGTTAACTAAACATTGAACCAAACTAACTGCATTATCCCTACTCCCTAATCACTAAAGACCAAATATAATAATAATGCTGCCATCTTAGGTGCCATTGTTACTTGGGGTAACCAAGCTTCATGACGGCTCTGAATGATTCTAACCTCCTAGTATTCTACCCTTGTGCCGTTCCCTCCCGTGCTGAATAGGGGTGACCTGTCTAGTCAATCGGATATTGTGGGTATAATAGAGAATGATTTTTGAAGAGGCTAAGAGTCCCAAAAGATATCATAGTTTCTGCTTAGCCCTTTCTTGAATCACTTGGGCAAGCCAGCAGCCATGTCGTAAGGATACTCAAGCAGTACTATGGACAGTTCCACATGGGCTGGTACTGACATCTCCCACCAGCAACCGGTACCAACTTGCCAGCTGTGTGAGGGAGCCACCTTGGAAGCAGGTCCTTCAGTCCCAACCAAGCCCCCTAGAGCAGTGGTCCCCAAACATTTTGGCACAAGGGACAATTTTCACAGAAGACAATTTTTCCATGGACCAGGAAGCAGAGATGGTTTTGGGATGATTCAAGCACTTTACATTATGTGCACTTTATTTCTATTATTACTACATTGTAATATCCAATGAAATAATTATACAGCTTACCGTAGGTTGGCAACCCCTGCCTTAGAGAACTGTAGCCCAGGCCCAATCTTTAAAGTAAATTTGTGAGAGTCCATCAACCAGAACAAATTAGCAAAGCTGCATCCATATTTCTGACCCCCAGAAACAATGTGTGATAATGTTTATTTTTATTTCGTGCCACTAAATTTCATGGTAATATGTTATGTAGCAATAGATAACTAAAACATTAGTATGGATACTAGATCAAAAGGCTGCACTTTTTCTAGACTGAACTCTAGCCACTGCCTTGGGAAAAGCCTTAATGAATTCCACTGGGAAGGTAGTTATTCCTCCTTCCTTTGTGTCCTGGTTCCTTTATCCTACCATATGTCACATAGGGCTGAAATTTGTATTTTTACAAGTCAGTTTCCTTCTCCAGACTGTTCTTTCCTTGACAACAAATTTTGTGCTCAGAGCCATCTCCCCCATGCATAATAGTGCTGAGTTAAACTTATGTTTCAGTGAGTGACTCAAACCTTCTACCTATTCTTCAACTTACTTGTTTTATAATAGTATGCACATATTTTCTTTAGATGTAGGCTCTAAAAAGCATTGTGTCGCCTTTTACAGGGAGCCTCTCAGTCACTTCTTTGTCTCAGTAACAGGCTTTTACAAATGCTCTGTACAAATAAAAGATAAATCTCCTAAGGGCCAGAGATCATGCTGTTTTAGGAGCTTTTACAAACAGTTGGCACCTCCTTATTCCTGAAAATCAGTCCTGAAATCTCATCAAAACAAACATCCCCTGGAGACTCCTAAAGCTGAGAATTTTTCTTTTTTTTTTTTGGAGTCACATTTTCTCTTGTCCCATTTTGCAGGGGAGGGAGGACGGCCTGCCACACACCTTCCCAGCTCACATCCCTCCGCTCCTGGCCTGGCTGATTTCACGTTCTGCTGAACCCGCCGCGCTCCTGACGGCACCTCATCTCCAGACACAAATCCAGCCTCGCAGGTAACCTCTTGCAGATGTATGCAACATGCATTTCATCTCAATTTCCTTTCGTTGCACTTAATTTAGAACCACTTCGGAGGGGAATTGGAAAAAAAATGCTGCATTCTTTTTAAACCTACATATTGTTCTCAATCTTCAGACTCAAGAAGATACGGGGAATTTGTGTGAATTACAAGGAATAGAGTGTTGGTTCAACAGAAAAAGAAGTTGAAATGTTTTCAGGTGTGATTGTGGCTTACCAAATGAGAAAACAGGGTATTTTGTGATGGTCCGTGTTGCTCCCTTGCTGAGAGAAGCATGGGCACAGTCCCTCACGTGTTACCACGTTCCCGTCTTGACTGAGCCATTGATCAGAGTCTCTAGTCTGGACTGATCCCTATCGTCCCACCTTCAACAATGTACAGGGATGGCTGCGTGTTTATATTGAGCAACAGTAAGGAGAAGATTTCCTTTTCTTGCTTGGTTTTCATGGTGACATTAATTGACTCACAAGGGACAGTGAGCACAAGGCAGGGACCACGGTTATGACACAGTCATGCATCACTGCATCACCTGACAGAGGGGATATCAGTTTCACCCCCCCATTTCCTCCACGCTAAACACTCTATATGTTACCTCCCAATTGGAGGTATTAATATCTCCATTATAAACAATTTCATTGCTTACTCAGATTTAAGATGGTATTGATCCACACCATTGATTGAACAACACTGAGTTTTTGTTTTGTTTGTTTAAGAGAAAAAAAAGATTAATTACATTAAATTTCTGCATCAGTTGTAAGATGCATTCAGACTTTCAAAACATAATGTAAATGAAAAAGAAATATTTGCCATGTATTTAAGGATGTTTGGTAAGTTCTATGAGAAGTCAAGGCTCCTGGTTCTGGGAGGGATCAGGCAGATCTGGGAATGGAGGTTAATGGACTGGGAAAGGGCTCTAAGGGCTGGCCAACGTGTCTGTTTCCAATACAAGACTGAAAGATCCTCGAGGAAAGGGACAACGTTGTGTCCATGCTGGGTCCCCAGCCTCTGGCTCAATGCCAAGCACCCAGAGTCACTCAATGATTATCTGTTGAGTGATTCAAGTAGTAGAGATCAGAGGATCTCCCTGATGCCTTCCAATTTCTATCCATGTTCTCACTTCGTCTCCGTCTCAGAGGCTGTTGCAAACACTGGACAAGATTATGCACCTAAAAGTCCTGGTGCAAGGGAAGCGCTCAGCAAAGAGACCTCAGTTCCTACAATTCCTCCTCACTCTCCCCACTTCCCTATTCTTGGCCTACTCAGGATCCTTCAATAGAAATTAAACTTTTCAGCCAAACTCCCCAGGGCCTTCCAAAGGACATATTCTTTCTGTGAGAAAATGAGTTTATTGACTTTTCTGCCTCTGAAGAGCATGAGGTACAGCTCTCGGTGCAGGTGTGGATGTGGCACCAGCTGGGGCTGGCACCTGCCTGGCTCCCTTGGGCTGGGTGGGGCAGCACCCAGCCTCACTGGAGGCCCCTCCCTCCAGCTTCCTCCCCTCCAGGTCTCGCTTCACAATGTGGGGAGAGTGCGTTTTCACTAGCCCGGGTGGACTTGCGTCACCTGTCCCCAAATGAAGTCCAGGCTTCTAGGTTCGGTGCTCAAGGTCCTTTGGCCTTGGTTGCACATCCAGCTTTGTCCTCATGCTGTCTCTGTCACATGCCTGGAATGTGGGAGGTGCGTGATACATTCACATGGGATGTGCCAAGAAAGAATTTTCTCTTCTTAAGACTCAATATATCCATTCTTTCACTGGTAGCCTTTGGAAGCAGAGGGCCTGGGCTTGAAGTTCAGCTCTCGTCTTCTCTGAACCATACGCTGTGTGCCCTCCCTGCTCTGCCATGGTGGTCTTCTTATGGCTGGGTGGCATCCACTCCACCCTTCATCGTCATGTGTCAGCCTGGTACAGCTCAACGTGCCACCTCCTTCTAGAAGCCATTAGATTGGCCTTCTCAGAGAGTAAACTTTATTAGTAGCTGTGGTTTGAATTAAATTCACCTAGACAGAAGTGAACCTTGTATGTTGTGTTGGAAGTGAGGGAAATAGGACCCACAAAGAATTTAAAGCAAGGGATGGCAATATCGGATTTATGCATTAGATCAGTCAGGCAGTATTGTGATGGACAGGTCGTACACGGGAGAAACAGAGGCAATGAAACCATTTAGGAGTGAACTGGGTTTGGATCTGTTGTCACTCAGACCCATCCCTTTGCCCCTTTCTCTGATCTTTGCCCCATAGCTTCAGAGAGGAGCCAGGGTACTTCTCTCTCTCCTCCTCTCTCTCTCAGTCTCCCTCGAACTGACACAGTTTCAGCTTCCATCAGATGATTCCAGATCCTGGACTCTAGTAATGCCATCTCATCCCTTTTCCCCTGAAATCTAAGGAAGTTCACAGCTTCCTGATGCTCTACATCTCTACATAATCTCACTTATTTGGATTATTGGTTCTTCTAACACTGGTGTAACCCAAATTCCTGTATTCAGTTCCTCCTGTTAGGGTGGTTTCTATTATTGTATTGTATTGTATTCTATTCTATTCAATTCTGTTCTATTCAGACCCTGTCTTAGAGATCAGTCTATTGAAATTGAACACATGAAAGATGTGAAAGCCTAAGTAAGGGTGTTGCCACAGGGTTAAAAAAGAGAAAGTTTGGAGATATCCTTAATCCAAACCCACCTAGAATTGCAATTTCTTGTTTGCTTGACCCAAAATGTATTCCTCACCATTATAATGTGCCACCATTTGGGATAATGCCCACTAAGTCTCAAATATCATTGGCCTTTAAGGGCCCTTTTTGCATGTCACTCGGCCTATAGAGAAGGATGCTTAGTCAGACATGAAAACCAGCAAGTCCATTACTTATGTATTTTTGTTCCTTTTTTTGTTTTGTTTTTTGGCTAGGTTTCTAACAAGCTGTGTGATCTTGGGGTGAGTCACTTTCCTTGCATGAGGCTCACTTTCTCCATGGTAGAGAGTATTATTCCAATGAACCTTTGAGTCCTGGCCAAAATTTACCACCCTCTCTACTGTTTTGAGAGCCTATCCGTGGGATGCATCCCGTTGACTTGATGAGTTCTTACATGCCCCATGCCTGATCCATGATATTAAAGCCTGCATAAATGTTAATAACCTCATTTCCCTGTGAAAAGCTAGGGGAGTACAGATGGATTTTCCAGGTCCCATCTGAGCTTTGCACCCAGCAAAGTGAATATCACACATTAAATGTCCTTGGCAGTCGGCGTAGGCAGAAGTCTTAGCCAGACATTACAGGGAAGGTTGGTTTGTTAACCATCGAGTAGTTCAAAGTCAGACCCTCTGTTTTTGAAATGAACCAACTTGCCTCTCACCGTCTGTTTTCGAGGACCGGGAATGAAACACATTTTTATTTCCATGTGCAGCCTAATCTGTTCTCAGAAATATGCACTGGAAATCAGGAAAGAAATGTCATCCTTTGGCTGGTTACCCTAAGATGCCACTAACCACCTTTATTATATTTTTAAAAATGTTTTATTTATTTTAAATTATAATTTTCTTCTAAGAAATATCTTCAATTAAACATATTCCTCTCTCTGGGAGAATGAAAAAGTGTACTTATTCCTAGGCTGACACAAGGATCTACATTGGATATGGTGGCTTCTATTTTATTCAGCAAAATCTCACCCTTAGCGGTATCCTTGCTATGTGAATTTTATTGTGGCTTTTATTTAGATGTTGATGGTGACTTACCAACCCATAAAATAAATGTACATTCTATGGCATGCACTTTGCTTTTATCTTGAGGTTTTCTGAGATTAAAGGTATGTGACCCCCTCCCTTGAGGATCTCAAATCTGATAGGAGAAACAGAACTGTGAACAAACATTTAGCACAATGGCACAATAAATAGTATATTAGTGGATTTACAGTATTTGATACCTCTGTGACTGTTGTGAGTCTTGCCTTCATCTTCCAAAGCCAAAGAGTGGCTGCTAGTGGTCACTTACTGAATTGCAAGTATAGAACCAATGAGGAGTGAGCTGTAAGAATTTAGAATTAGAATTCAAACTTAATTTCCCAAATTTTTAGCAAAAAGAGCTACTCCACTTATTTTTCCAATGTGGGGGCTTATACACCTGCATTCTGACATAGTCTATCAGTATTTTCAAGCCATTGACCTTCCAATTTGTAGATGTGTCTGAAAAGTCATAAAAATGGTACATGCACTTTGTGCACTTTGTCCCAGCAGTTTCTCTTTAAAAAAGTCACCCTAAAGAGTTATAAAGTCACTCAAAGGTGTATGTAAAGATTTTCATTATAGTGTCATATATAATATTAAAATGAGAAAATATTTTCTAATGATAATATATGAATTATAATAAGTTTGTATGATGGGATGTCGTGGAGTCATGGTATATAAAGGAGCTTAATGACAGGTAAAGAAACTCGTGATACAAAGCTTAATAAAATAGCAAGTGATAAAATTCCATAGGCCATGAGACTAAATTTAAAATGCATGTTTGTGTATGCTATATAGTGGTAGATAGAGATACACGTATACACATATATTGAAAAATACAGGAGGATATATACTACTACTTAACACTGGGGTCATTTCTTGGTGGGGCTGTTTCAGTTTTATTTTTTTTTGTGCATATATTCTGCCATGTAAGTGGATTGCTTTTAAAATCAGAATATGTATGGATTTAAAAAGATGAGACTGATTTCTGGATATGTTGTGAGAATATAAAGGTGAGGACTGGTTGGCAGAACTGTGTGAGAGATTTTGAGGCTACATGCTTCAAAAAGTCCCCCCAGAATGAGCCATGATCTTGACATCATTTGGGGCCATTTAGAAATGAACATTTCAAGTGCATCTATGTATGTAAGGCTGAAGGTGGTTGTGATAAAAGGATCCCCTTGGGTGACCGGGGATAATTGGTTGGGTTGGACAGACAGACTATGTAAAGTCTAGTATAGTCTGGTGGGCCAGAGTACCTCTTCTAGCCATACTACTAGCTCACTGTGCCATCTGAAGCAAGTCTCTATCCTTCTCTGGACTAAAGTTTCCTAGTCTATAAACTAGGAGCAAGGGCTTGGTAATCCAACGTTCTCTTATGCCAGGATTTCACAACTTACTGACATTTTGGGCTGGATAATTTTTGTTGTGGAGGGCTTCTTGTATGTTCTAGGATTTTTGTCAGCACCCCTGGCTTCTACCCACTAGGTGCTGGTAGCACCACCTCTACTTGTGACAACCAAATATTTCTCCAGATGTTGCCAAATGCCCCTGGGGGAGGGGAGCAAATTTTCCCCACTGGAGACCAACTGCCTTTCATATATGAATTTTTAGGTCCATTTCCACTTTCTTCTTTGCAGTGCTGGGCAGTGACATCCAGTTTCTGGATACTTGTGAGCAGATATCTAGAGAAAAGCCACACCACTGAGACCTGGTTCAGTTCAGAACTCTCCTCCCATCACACAGCCATGTTTAGAGTCCTGGCTCACCTCTGGCAGACTTCAAACATCCTTCAAGGGCATTAGTTTCCTCTTAGGTACCTATAGACAGCCTCAGAGAATCAAAGCTGGCAGCTGGCCATGGCCAGGAGAGTCAGGGCACCACGCCTTATCCTGCTTCCTAGCCCCCGAGAGCCCGTGGAGATTTGGGGCTTGGCTTAGAACCCACGGAGGGGAGAGGCTAGTGTGGAGGCGAGAGCAGGGCAGCAACAAGAGAATGCAGGAGGGGGGCTAGACATTTCCTTAGTTTCACTGGAAACAGATGTCTGGCAGAGGTGGTGGGCTGGGGTCCCGGCCCAGGCCAGCAGGCTTGACCGCTTCTCCTCCCATATCCCTCAACCTTCCCTTTCCTCCTCCACAGCCCTGCAAGCACCACGAGGCTTTTATTTAAGAGGAGGGCTCTGGTTTAAGGGAAGCTGGGGTTGTTGTGACATAGGAACAAAATCTGCCCTCACATGTGATATGATCATGTCCACACGTGATCATAGATCAGTGGGATCAAAGAACATTGGGGTAAGAAGGGCATTTTGTGGTTCAAGTTTAACACCTTCATCTTAAAGATGGAGAAGCTGAGTTTTAACACTGAGAATGAGGTCCAGGAGCCCAGGCTGGTTGATTCTCAGGGTTTTCACTCACCACTCCTTGCCTCCACATCCTCTTTTAAGACATAAACTCATTAAGCTATAAGTGAGCACATCTCTGATGCCCAGCCTGCTCCTGAAGCAGACATCACTAATTGATCACAGAGTACTTTCCTGCTGGGCTTGATGCTGCCTAATGATCCTTTATCCAAACAGCACTCCAGGTAGGTAACACCCATCAATCAGAGATGGCAAGCCACACCTGCCAGTGACTTGGCCTGCTAGGGTCTTTCTAGAGATGGATGGAAACAAGGGCCTGGGGAAATGTGTTTTCTTTGGTGACAGTTAAGATGAGAAGAATTTTGGTGAATATTTTGGAGCAGAATGTGTGGCTACCAGTGGTCCTTCTCAACTGAAAACTGTCTTTAGAGAAAGGGGCAAAGGAAGTGTGTCAGGAGTATAGACCATTTCGGGGCATCTCAAACTTTAATGTATGTGTGAATTACCTGGGGGAAGGGGGCAAATGTTTCTAAAATGCAGTAGGTCTGGGGAGAGACCTGAGCTTCTGCAGTTCTAACAAGCTTCCAGGTGATGCTGATGTGGCTGGTCTATGGACCATCCACTGAATATTAATTATGCTCATCCAACCAGTTATTTTACCATTTAGGAATCCATGGTTCCAAGAAGATGAGGGAGAGAGAGTCAGGGCTGTTTCACCACCAGCTGTCCAAGCTGCTCGGTGTGAGGGTTCCATTAACCTTGCTCATCCTGCTCTACCTCTTTCTACCCACCTTTGCCAACTTCCTTGCTCCGCCTCAGTCTTGCATCTACTTTGGATTCATCTTAGGCCCCTCAGAGCTGATGTCTACTCCAAATCTGGTGTGTTCAGGCCCTGATCCCAAGAAATAGTTATGATTAGCCTTCACATTTTTGGCCCTTCTGGAACATATTTCAGGATGCTGCTGGAGGTCACGCCCCTCTGATAATTGAACCTTAACCAAGGACCACAGAGTGGGTGGGCAGACACTTGACAAGTCTGTTTTCTTTGAGCAAACCTCATTTATTCACCAAAATCCTGCTGTTGGAGGGAAAACAGACATCACATGGCCTGTTGTGGCTAAGAGAGAGAGGGAGAGAGAAATGTGGCCTCATTTTTTGTAAATGATCAGTGGTTTGAGAGAACATTTAAAAATCCAGCCTGAGTAACAGAAAGAAGAAGAATAGTGAGGAGGGGGCTTCTCCTTCATTTTTCCAAAGTAATTGAGATATTTCACCTTACTCTGACATAATTACGTTGTTAAATGGAAGATGCTTCCAAGTAATTAGTAAAGTAATTAGTCAAAGTTTTCTGCTCTCTGTGTTCTCCACTAAAACACAATCCTTGTATCCAGTGCCCTTTGCAGGGTTGGACAATCTTTAACAAGGGACACTTTCTTCTTCTTCTTCTTTTTTAGTTATTAAAGAGAGAAAAGGAAAACACATGCAGGGTTTTTCAGGGCTGCTTCAAAAAGGCTGCCCGTTTGGTATGGATTAGCAAATAAAAACCAGGTTTGAGAAAAGATAACCTTAGGAAACACATGATGTGGCTTTGGTCAAGGTGGTAGTTTCTGCTGCTGTCGTACTTAGCGTTAGTAGTCAAATTTCTTCAGACTTGGTTGTTCTTTCCATAGAGCTGATGAAGCTGTGCTCTCACAGTCCTCATCAGACATGGCAAGCCCTGGAATTTCAGCTGATTTTATAGAACCTGTAAAGAAGTGTCTTTTTGGGTACCAAGCCCCACCAAGAGAAGTAGAAATATAAATGAGGTCAGGTAGGCTTGGGTCCCCTGCAGGAGAGGAAACTGCTTTTTCTTTCACTTTTTCTTTTCCATAAAATACCCTTGTTGTGTGGTGAGCACCCAGAGCATGGTGACACCGTGAGTGGGGTGGGTCTTTCTCCAGACCACATCAGCTTGGGGATAAAATGCATCAAGGTATCATCTACTGAACATTTGGCCAGAAGTATCACTAAGGCCTATAAAGGACACATTGGCTCAATGAGTGCTCATAGCCTCTGACAAAGCAGGTATTATTATCACAATTTTTTGGGAAGGAAATTGAGGCTCAGAGAAGATATGCGGCTAGTAAATTTTGGATCTCAGGTCCAAACTCAAATCTTGCTGGCTTCAAAGTTGATTATCTGGTTATTATCCTGGTATGCTAGAGTGATCAACAGCATCTCCCAGACTCAGCTCTTACCCTCAGGATGGGGCGGAGGGTTCCAAGATCCCCTTCCCTCACCAGATTTCTCTCTACTAGTCCAGGACTCACGATGCTCTCAGATGTCTTTGTCTAGGTGTGGCTTCCTTCTTCTCTCCTACTTCTCTATTTGACTTCCTGGCTCTCTGGGCTATGAGGCCTAGGGGTAGTGGTGGAGAAGTAGGGGATGTGATACAATGAAGAGACAGCAGACCTTGGAATCAGATCTATAAAGTACTTCATATTCCCGATCCTCAAGTTTTTCAGCCTGTTAAATGGGAATAAATGTATGGATAGACAGACCAATGGATGGATGAATGAAAGAAGAGAGATGGATGATTAATTCAAAACAAATCATTAATGTGAAAGTGATGGGTAAAGCCTATTGGCATTATCATGTGAAAATTGGTAAGAGTGATAGTTGTTTTCAAAGGAATGAGATGCTACATATCGTTCAGCATGAAAGGGCCTGAGACAGCAGAGAGGCGAGGTTAGCACCCAGCTTCCCTGCCTTTTCAGTCAGTTTTGTCTCAGGTCAGCATTTACCAGTTTTGTGCCAAAGAACAGGATGCTCCATAAAAAAAGTGTTGCCTGGTCAAAGGTGTTTGGAAAATTTAACCTGCTCTTAGAGATTCACATATACAAGAGCATATTAAAGCCTTTGAGAAGTCTCATAGACTTAATAATAATATATGAAAATAGCAATACTTATTATTTAAAATCCAGTAATTCTGAAAAATGTTGCTCACAGAGCCTGTCATGTACTGCCTATTGACCTTAAGAGGAACTACACTGTGTGGTGTCTGCATTTTATGCACCATGTTCAAGGTTGCAGAGCCCTTCCAATGCTGGGGCCATTTGTATGAGTCTGTGGACATCAGGTGTCCCACTCACATATCTCCCAAATGATCCTGTGATAGAATTAGGACTGGCCTCACCATGTCCATTTCACAGGTGAGGGAATGGGACTCAGGAGGGTGGATGAGTTGTCTGAGTTCACACAGCTTACCATGGGCAAGTCAGACTCCAGTCTGGGTCTTCCAATGCCAAGTGGGTTCTCTCAGAACCATGCATGCTCCCGCTACATGGCCATAGAGGTCTTTGGTCTTTGCTTCGTTCACTCTTGATGCCAGATCTGTTGAAATAGTTCTGGGCAGACATATTCACTTCACTTTGTATATGTGGAAATACTGAGTGCACTTCATAGCCCGACAAGCAGCTCTCCAGCAAAGGATAATAGAGCACGAGAGAATGATCACGCTAACGAAGGCAGTGATTACACTATCCAGGAATTGTAGAGCACTTTGCGGTTTTATGAGCGCTTTCACACATGCTGTCCCTTCTGATCAGCACAGCGACTCAACTCACAAGCTGGGCTGGCAATTTTTATCCTCATCTGACAAGGAAGAAAACAGAGGTGCAGAGAGGCTAGGGATAGAGCAAAAACTTGCACAGCAAGTTAGTGAGCAAGCCAGTCATCCGATTCAGCCTCCTCTTTCCCGACTAGTTCTAATATTTGGATTGGGATCGTTAGAGAGCATGGTAGAAACAAAGCTTTCTTTTGCCAGTGTCTACTCTTCCTTTCCTCCTTCTCCCTTCTGTTCTCCCCTCCTTCCTTCCTTTAAAATGAAAATTTCAAAATACAGAGATACTCAAAGAAAAGGGACCAGTCGTCCACAATTCCACACTATGCAGAGAGAACCACTGTGTATTTGCTTCTAGTAATTGGTTTATGCACATTTTCCTGTTACTGAATTTTCTCCAAAGCATCATTTTAAATGTCTGCAAAGAATTCTGTTTTATTTTTCTTTACATCGTCTGTCTTTTATTGTTGGGCATTTAGAATGTTTTCACATTTTCTTTCTGAAATTTAAATAGCATGGTAAACATCATCACACAGAAAACTTTGTGACCTTTAAAAACCTCATCTTTGAGATAAATTTCTTGAGTGAAATTTCAGAATCGAAGGGTTTCCATGTATTTAAAGACTTTTGATAGATATTCTAACACTGCTATCTATAAAAGTTTTACCAATTTCAAAGGCCCCCGTGAACAACTATGTTTTGGCTTTTAACATTTCACATGCATTGTTTTAATTGCTACTTCTTTGCTTACTGGTTTGGGTTATTTTTGTTTTTTGAATATTTATTCATGCTTGGTCATTTTTGTTTCTTTTCCTGGTCAATTTCTTGCTCATGTCCTTTGCCTATTATTATTGATACTGTCATTATTTTAATTGGGCTATACTTTTCTTGTTTATTTCTTAGAAACAGTTAAATATTAAGGAAACTGACACATTGCAAATAATGTTTTTCCCTATATTGAAATCATAAGTTTTGCTCTATTCAGTCCTTCAACAGATTGGATGAGGCCCACCTACATTGCAGAGGACAGTCTGCTTTACTCCGTTTACCGATTCAAATGTTAATCCATTCAGAAACAGCCAGAATAACTTTTAACCAAATAAAATGGCCCATCACAAGGGTTAAGCTGCTTTATTCACCCTCACCTTTCATCACCCATTCAGGGTCCAACCTCAGGTGCTTTTAAAGCCACTCTCGGCTTTCACTGGCCTCAGTGCTCTCCAAGATGTGTTCTCTTAAGAGGACATCAAATTGCTATTAACTGATCAACACTTATGTGCACATATAGTAGTAACATTCATTGGGTGTTGGGCAGGTGGGGGGGAGGATGGGGATATTCACACCTAATGGGTGAGGTGCACACTGTCTGAGGGATGGGCATGCTTGAAGCTGTGACTCGGGTGGGGCAAAGGCAATATGTATAACCTAAACATTTGTACCCCCATAATATGCCAATATACAAAGAAAAGAAGACAGATATGGCATAACTTTTTGAGCAATACCCTTTCCAGTATTTCAGATTCCAGCTTTCATCTTTATTTCTCTCTTACATTCCTATTTCTTTTTATTTATTTTTTTAAACTGCTGAGTCTGATAAATTAGGGCTATTAAGAGACTGTTTATTATTCTGTCCTGGGTTACTATTTTAAGGGCTAAAACACTCATAAATATATGGAGGCTCCAACTGTAAATGGATACGTTTTAGCCAGTGAAAAATTCATTTTTTCTAATATACGTTTTTAAAGTGTCCTGCTGAAATTCTGCACAATATCTCACCATGATCTTTCACCGTTCCTCCCATTTTTATCTGATAAAAGCAGATCCATCATCAATGCGGTTCCTTTTCTCTGCACCATAAATAACGGCTTGGTGAGGGGAGCATCTCCCACAACACAGCAGCACTGGATTTTAACCAAGTTTGGAATTTATTGTTACGCCTTCTTGGGTTGGGAGCCAAGAGTACTTGCATGCCCATCAATTATCTCATGGTCTTCCTGGGTTTGGACAAAGCCACTCCAAGTCCAAGCATAGGGAAGTTTTCATCTGATCTCAGCTCCATTTGCTGGATGGAAGATGCTATTTGGTAGGTGGTTGTACATCCTGGCTCCTCCGAGTTGGCCCCAGTCTGTGCCTGTGGTCCCAGGTGCATTATTGAGAGTGACATCCTTCACTCTCAAAAGTGTCCTGGCTGGGTTGATAAATTATTTGGTCACTGCAGGTGTATGCTGAGAAACACAGTGCTTCATATTGCCTCTAGTTTTTTCCCATTCCCCGTCAGACGCTCATTCTGTGTATTGCAACCTCCTTTCCCATACGTCAACCGCTGATCAGAGTCAGGAGACTTACAATCAGAGGCAACATTTCCAGGCAGAAGAAAAGAAAAAAAGGAAGAAGAAAAAAATATGATTCTAGTTCCCTCCACGTGCAAGGCACTCTGCTGGAGGCTTTTTCAAGAAAGTCATGCTTTTATTTCAAGAATGAAATCCCATGAAGTACTGTAATTTGTCAATTTCAAGATGCGCACTTTTTTTTCACTCATTGATGTCTCAAAATTGGGTTGAGCTGTATAATTGATGTCATCTTGTAAGTGCTGCTGGCCATGCAGCATTGTGATGCACTTGTCATTGTCTTTGCATGTACCCATGTCGAAACTCACAGCATTTAAGTGTCAGTAACGTGGGAGAAAATCCTAGAAACAATCGGGTATTTTTTTTTCCCTAGGAATCAAAGGACTGCAAAGAAAGGGTGGCAGAGGTTGCGGATCAGAAGTATTTAGCAATATTCCGAAAGCAGATGTCAATAGTAGGCTGGCACTACATAATTGCAAAGCCAGATTAATCACCCAGAAAACATGACTTTTGGTTCTTTTAAGGATTCTGTCAAGAAATGCTGCATCACCAATAATCTTGATGACACAGAGGGTAGTATTGGTTGGAAAAATACCTATCTGATGATTTTGAATTAAAAAGCGACTCTGAACATGAAGAAGGCTTAGGAGTACTTCAACCAATTTAATTCATTCATAACTTTTCCTTTTTACATGTGCCTAAGAGTGACATGTGATAAAATCTATGCCAATTAAGTCCAAAAGAACTTTTTAAAAATAACTCTAAAATAAAAATTCCAAGAGATTAAAAACACTGGGTCAAGGTTATTTTGAACTATCTTTTTTTATTAGTGGTCTATAAGTGGCCTGTATGAGGACAAGTGCCCTACAATGCTACAACAGCATTGCCTGCCCTGGGGCTACAGAGGACAGCATGCAAGAGGAAGAGGCTCCCAGGCTGTGGTCTGAAGAGTGGGAAGGGGCTGTTGGTTAAGCAAGTGAAATAGGAGGAAGGAGAGTGTGCCAGGCAGCAGGAACAGCAAGTACAAAAACACCTGGCCATTCTGTGAGGCTATCACTCTGTCTTCTCGAGACATTCCTGGTGACCGGTTTCAGCTGTCCCCTGCGGTGGACATCAGCAGCTGTCCCGTGGGGAAAATGATTAACTTTCTTGGATTTTCCTATTTTGGTCTTTGTTTTCCCTAATTCTTATGAAATTAGGGGGTGGCAATAACATCTTTCATTTTAAGGTAAGAAAAAATAAGGTTCAAAGTGCTCCCCTGCTGTGCCCAAGGTCATAGAGGTATCAAATGATGAAGGTAAGATGTGAACTCCAATGGGTCTGACTCAACGGGAGAGTCTGTGCCATGACAACAAACTGGGTCACCCCCCCCCAAATGACCCTGGACCAGAGGAGCCTCAGGATCCATCTGATTTAACGCACCCCCCAACCCCGCTATCCTTGGGTATTTTGGGGTGGGTTGGGGAGGGAAATAGAGACCCAGCGGCTGGGCAGCGACCTGCTCAGGTCACACGCAGCCAAGGACAAGCCAGGAGCTGGACTGTCAGGGAGCAGCCTGCTCTCCACTCACTCGTGTCTTCATTACTTTTATTAACATGTATTTAAGGATCGTCCAAGCAGAGCAAACCACAGCTTTAAAGCAATTACTTGGCGGTGATCAGGAGAGGCCAAGGGGATTCTGTTTGCTTGTTTGTGTGAACCTCGAATGCCTGCTTTCTTAATTAAGCCTTAAACTCTGGGTCTTGCCTCCAGCCTTCCTCCACACTGCAGGCCCTGGGCCCTGGAGGGCTCTGCCTCTGTTTGCTTTCTCTCCTCTAAGAAGCATCTGCTCCTGTACCACCACTGAGGACACTTTCCCCTTCTTATCCCCAGTCCCCTGATACTTTTAATTTCATAATTACCAGCCATGAGCATTAGGGTCCTTGGTGACTCAGGGGCAAAAGAGGCAGCTGCCTGGAGCTCCTTCCTCCCCTCCACCCCAGCTCCTCTCAGGAACACGTATCCTTCCTTGAAAACTTGTCTCAAGTCACCTGCCGGGAGCAGGCCTCCCTGATCAGCGCTGGATCCGTGCTGGGTGTTCCCCATCTGTCTACCATGGTCCCTGTCACCTTATGCTTTTTGGCTTTATATCTCCGGCTACCAGCAAAGCATCAGGTACACAGCAGACATTTGATAAATGCTTCTTGAGCAAATGAATGCATGAAGGAAAACATGAACAAATAAACTATGCCTTGTGTTCAGGTCAGTGTTAATGTCCAGGTGGGGGCTTGGGGTGAGGAATTGTCAATTGTCTTACCCTATAGTACTATTAGATGCTGATTTTCACATACTGAGATGGTGAATGATGCTGAGTGGTTGCATGGTAACCCATCATGTTTTTGTTGAAATAACTATATGTCCAACCTCCTCAAGTTGGCCATAAGGTATGCGTCTTCCTTCACAGCCTTGCTAGAGAGTTATTTAACTCTACTTGGTGGAACTATTAAATACTTTAGAAACTCGATTCCAGTCCTTGGCTTAACTCTCAGGGTTAATTAGGATCCTTTTAGTTATTCTAGGTGATTTCACCTCTTCGTTCATTCACTCACTCATTTGGGAGATATTTGCTGAGCAGCTACTGTGCTCCCTGATAGAGCTACGTGCTGAGGCAGACTGACATGGGGTTCTAGCCCCTGGTGACCTTGCAGGGTAGGGGGAGAGAGAAACTAGCAACTGGGCACACTAAGATAAGAGAGGTGTGAATTTCCATACGGGCACACAGTAGGGGCACCTAGATGTCTGGGCATCTCCATGGATACTCAGCCCTGGGCACACAGTTGCACAGGCAGCTGCGTTTTCATCCCCACGTTTCCAAGGAGCATGAGCCAGCTCCCCATATGTGAAAAAATGGGAGCAATAATATTAAATGTGACAAACATTTAACCATCTTTGAAGCTGTGATCTCGATAACAGCTGGGAGGAAATGATAAAGTGGCAACAAGCACGGAAATCAGATTTCCTGTTGGAGAAGTTGATAAAAACATTTCATTTCTCTAAACAAAGGGAGCTTGGGATTGACCTGATTTATTTCCAGCTTTCAGGGGCTCATTTGGGAATCTCCAAGTCCAGAACTTGAGAGGTTGGAGGGTTTCTTTGACCCCAGACTGGATCCCTACTTTCCTGAGAGGCAAGTGTTGGGTCCCATGGAGCAGTGGGGTTGCCTTAGACGTGCCTGGGCTCGACGCCCTCCCCTGCTCTCACCAGCTGAGCTGCTTCCCCTTTCTGAACTTCATTTTCCTTATTTTACAGGTGGTGGCTCACACCTGTAATCCTAGCTCTCTGGGAGGCTGAGGCGGGCGGATCGCTCAAGGTCAGGAGTTCAAAACCACCCTGAGCAAGAGTGAGACCTCGTCTCTACTATAAATAGAAAGAAATTAATTGGCCAACTAAAAGTATATAGAAAAAATTAGCTGGGCATAGTGGCACATGCCTGTAGTCCCAGCTACTTGGGAGGCTGAGGAAGAAGGATCACTTGAGCCCAGGAGTTTGAGGTTGCTGTGAGCTAAGCTGATGCCATGGCACCCACTCTAGCTTGGGCAACAGAGTGAGACTCTGTCTAAAAAAAAAAAAAAAAAAAAAAGAAAGAAAAAAAAGAAATGAGAATGACTGATTTCCACCTCACAGAGCTGGCGTGAGCATCATGTGAGATACCATGGATGAAAGCTTGGCCAGTGCTGCCTATGTGACCCCCACAAACATTCCATGTGTCAGCAGGGCCCTCCCCAGTTTAGATGTGAGGGAACTGGGGCTTCAAGGGATAAAGCAACTTATCCAGAGTCCCCCCCAAAAAGGGGTTTGAAGTTCTGTGATAATGGCAGGAGTGAGACTTGTTCTCTGTGGCTCTGTAACACACAGTACTCTGACCAGTGGATGGACACTGTGTGGAAGCAGGTTTGAACTCAGTTCAAAGAGTAACTTTCTTGCAAATGGAGTCACATAAGAATTTGTGTGTGGGGGAGTGCTGTGGTTTGGATACAGTTTGTTTGTCTCCAACTAAACTCACATTGGAGTGTAACCCCAATGTGGTGGTGTTGGGAGGTGGGGCCCGGTGGGGGGTGTTTGGGTCACCGGGGTGGATCCTTCATGAATGGCTCGGTGTTGTTCTTGAGGTTGGGAGTGAATTCTTGCTCACATGAGACTGCATTGGTTCTCCAGGAATGGATTAGTTCCCAGGAGAATGGGGTGTTACCAAGCCAGGACACCCCTGGGGTTTTCCCCTCTTCACACATGTCTACTTCTTCTTTGATCTTCTCTACCAGGCTGTGAGACAGTATGAATGCCAGAAGCCAGCGCTATGTTCTGGAACTTCTCTGCCTCCAGAACCATGAACCAAATAAACCTCTTTGCTTTATAAATTACCTGGTATCAGGTATATTTTAATAGCAACACAAACAGACTAAGACAAGTAGTGAGCTCCCCATCATCAGAGGTGTTCAAGCAGAGGCTGGAGTCACCTGGTCAAAAGCATGCTTGAGGGAACTCCTGGCTCTCATGTCAGATCAGAGTGGATGCCCTCTAAGATATACAGCGGCTCTGAGAATCTGCCGCAACAAGAAACATGTATTTTAGGAATAAATACTGATATAAACACAAGTGGTTGTTCTAGTTATTTATGGCCAATCTCTCAACAGTGGATCCTTCACTTCTGGTGGCCAAGGGTCAGGATGAATTGGCTCTCTGGGGGGCTGGCTGGCCACATCTCCGTACTCAGCCTGGGCCAGCTGGGTTTCTCAGAGCACCTTGGACTCAGTGATGTGAGTCCCAGTGTGTTACCTGCAGAGACACTGGCTTCGGCCAAGTATGACACACCTTGGTATTGGAGGCCAAGAAGGACTCTCTGTGGCTTCCTGGCACATGTCTGTTTTTTCCTTCAGCAGGGAGACCCAGGGAGGCCTAACCTGTCCTCTTGCTGTGGAGAGGACTGACCATCACTAACTCTCCTTGGAAGTGGAGATATCACAGCCCTGACACCAAGGCTAGGAGTCAGGGGCTGGGTGCTGAGGCTGAAGTCATCATGTGACGAGGTGTGTCTGATTTCAGATTTAGTGTTTTCCTCTCACCTGTCTCTCTCACTCTGCTCCCCGCTCCCACCCACCCTTGACTCACCTTGATTGCTTGGTCCTCTAGCTCAAGGGTCAGACAGCCTCTTCTTAAAGGTAGAAAATATTTTTAGCTTTGCACACCCTACTGCCTCTGCCACAACCCTGGTGTGACAGCGTGAAAACAGGGAGAGACGACATGTAAATGAGTGTGGCTGCCTTTGTGAAATTTTATTTACAAAAAGAGGCAGCGGGCTGGATTTGGTCTGCAGGCCTTAGTTGGCTGACCTGTCATTTCTAGCTAGTCCTCAACAAACTAGGAAAAATCAAACAAACATCCTTTCTGTTCACATTAGGTGCTGTGGAGTTAGAAGTGTTCTCCTCCATGTGTGGTCCATGAAACAGTAGCATTGGGCTCAATGTCACAGGTCCAT
The DNA here is from genome assembly GCA_963574885.1 of Lepilemur ruficaudatus. Taxonomy (NCBI): domain Eukaryota; kingdom Metazoa; phylum Chordata; class Mammalia; order Primates; family Lepilemuridae; genus Lepilemur; species Lepilemur ruficaudatus. The sequence continues at coordinate 80,836 of CAUYRT010040478.1, forward strand.
AGAGCTTGTCAGAATCTCAGCACCCCTCTTCCCTCTGACCCCACAAGACTACCTCCCATCATCTGAGTTCATACTGTAACAAACTTTTTCAGATGATTCACATACACATGTAAGTTCGATAAATACTGAATTATGAGAGCAAAAGACAGGAGTCTTGGGGGAATGATGATGAATACTCATGTTTACAGACTGTGTGTGTTTTGTTGTCATTGCTAACAGGACAGTAGGGAAAATGCTATGGACATTTAGGCTCCACATAGAGAAGATCAGTGTAGAGAGGTAATTGTCAAACTTCTTTTGATAACTGTTGTGATGGTG
>CAUYRT010040480.1:0-12196 GCA_963574885.1 Lepilemur ruficaudatus
AGAGAGTAAGATTGTTTTGAGATTCTCTTTGCATTTTAACAATCATTTACATTTTAGCTTAAAATAAATTATTATACCAAAATTAACAGCTTAGGAATTTGTTTTCTAGGCAAAAACATTGTTACAGCAACATAATGTACAGATAACCAGATAGGTCATGAAGAGTAAGACAACAATGGACAAGATCAAAGGAAAATTAAAGCTTTCAATTTAAGCTCCTCTAACAACAACTTTTAGGACAACTTTGAATCCCTAATAGTACTTTTAATATCACATGACAGTGAGTTACAAACACGTTTGGTGAACCTTTCTATAGACATTGTATCAGTGGAAAGAAACCGTACCTGCAGTTGGGATTAAAACAGCAAACCGAAACATTTTCATAAACCATTTACCCTAAGTATGTTTTTTTGCTCTGTCTACTTGGTGTTTTATTCATGATAATTTGCTGACACTTCAGCATGTTCATATATTTAAATTTAAACACATAGGTATTTTTTGTTGGTAACTCAGAGTTAGTGATTATGATTAGACCAAATATTAAATTACCTTACTTATGAAGAATCATACAAACATATAATTTTGTTTTTAGCTATGTTTATAGATTTATAACCTTTATGTCAACATTGACTCCTCAAGAACCAAATGTGCACTAAAACCCATCCAAAAACAAAGGTATGTGGCCAACTTGAGAACATTTTTACTGTTACTTTACTAATACTTTTTATTTTTTAATAATAATCCAGCTTATTTACCAAGCATTACTAAATACATATGAACCATTGGCTTCCTTTAATTAATTTATGAGCAGTCCCTTATTCTTAAGGCAGTTTGGAACTATGTAAACACAAACATCTAATACATGGACATACACAAAACACACCGAAACATATACACTCACACACAAACAGGCATACAAAGTTCTAATAAATTTTACCCTAGAACTCTACCCATGATTTAATAACACAACTCAGCAGTCTGTATAAGACAGCCAGTTCCAAATATCTTCTCATGAAACTGGAACTTGTTCACATGGCAAACTTTAGTTGCTCTGATAGGCAACCTAATTAGGCCTATGAATGAAAGTTTTGAGCATAGCCACTCCGTGGTAATTTGGTTTTTAAAAAAAATCTCTTTATCCTTTTGTTCTTCAGTTCAAAATGAGTTTTCATGTTTTTGATTTTAGCTACAACTGTCAACTGGGTGTCCAGGTAACCTTTCAATTGCAAACACTGTAAACAATGAATTATCTTAACACGAATAGAAAATGTTAGCAGGTTTTAGAATAGGCAGAAAGAAAAAGACAAATACATGAGAGACATTTTAATTCTACTGTGCTTGGTCTACCATGTGAGCTCTGAATTTTCTTTGATGAAATTTGCCCTTCTGCAAAATCCTGTGCACAAGAATTGGCTATAACTAGCTGGAGCCCTGGAAAACATGGCATGCCTTTGAAACTTTTCATTTATAAAAATACGTGGAAGAAAGTCACTGCAAACCACCTGGGATGACTGGGAAGGGTGTCATTTTCCATGTCTTTCCTCATTTTTAAAGAATTTTTTCCATTTCTCTTTAAAAGAAGCAACTAAACTATAGTCTAGGGTTGGTTGTCATAGATCACAATGTGCTGATTGTGGGTGGGGCTAATCAATATTTCACCACTGAGTTGGTCCCATGCTCTTACATGTCTCAGTTTCTCTCCTTGGGAGTCTAGTACCTAAGGGGGTTCAAAATGCACACTGAGATCAGCCCTTATATATGTTTCCTGGATGAGCCTTCTTTCAATTTGTTGTGGGTTTCCCTATAGGGCCACTCATGCCTCAGGGAATTACCCCAGGCAACTCCCACTCAGGACCCTGGTCACTCAGTGCTGCCTCTGGATGGGAGGAGTAAAATGTCCCTTGTCTTCAGAGCTAGAAAACTCAGTCTCCCATTTATCTACAAATAAAACAGCTAAGTCTCCTCTTTCAGAAATGCACAGATATGCTGATCCAAAGATATTTTAAGATGAAAAGACAATGGAAAGGACCCTTTAGAATGTACCTCCAAGTTTTAAACTGGGATCCCAAACAACAGTTCATGGCAAAAGAATCAGCTCAGAGTAAAAAAAGAGCATCAACCAAAATCTGGAGGTCTCAGAACTCAGGAGGACTTACCAGTTCCACCAAAGGAAAAGCTCAGAGTCTGAGTGCCCAAAAGGGCTATGCCAGTACGTGGTGCCGAGTTTGGGCTATGGATTTGGTGTGATCCTGGGTCTTCTCTGAACCCATGTCTGGGTGCCAATGTTGTCAACAATAAAGAAGCCATATTCTGTAAAATAATTTCAAAGAGAATTATTGTGAGCCAAATTTGAAGACCATGACCCTAAGCCATGCCAAAAACCTTGAGCAAGTGGACTGACTATGGTTGGGTTACACTTTGTTTTTATACACTTTTGTGAGACAGGGAATACAGGTAACATCATAAATCAATACATGGAAGAAAGACATACATAGGTTTGGCATGAAAAGCTGGGCCATCTTGAACCAGCAGCTTACAGGTTACAGGTATATTTAGAGAGTATTTGACATGTAAGTTGCTAAAGACACGAAGCTTTGTCTAAAGGCTTGGAATGTTTTAAGGTAAGAAGTCTGTTAATCAGAGACAAGCCACTGAACACATATTTGTTGTATAAACTGAGGACCTGAAGGTGTGTCTTGCATAATCTTAGGCCTGTGAATGCGTTACAAAGGATGTCTTCAAGAAAGGAGGGGGGCATGATGAGGCATGTCGGACCTCCCTCTCAGGCAGACAATTTAGTTTAGGATATACCCTCATCCAACAGGATTCCATTCAGTCAGCTGGCCGGGAAAGCCTTAAGATTTTGTAGTTCACAGAAGTTTTGCCATCATCACTGAATTTTTGGCCTCACAAGATCAGAATCTGTGTGCCTAAGAGACTAAGTGCACTTCAGTGCATGCATCTTGTCTACAATATCAGCACATAGAGAGTGATTGCTAAGGGAAGCAAGAAAAACTATAAATTAAACCCTTGCTTCCTAACAAAGCCAATGGGAAAAAGAAAACAGAAGCCACCTAGAAAATGAGCTGTGTCCAAAACAAAGCTATGGGGGAAGAGAACACTACAAAGGTGTCTCATACACATTTCAACAGAATTTTATCACCATTTAATTCAATATCCAACACTTCATTGTACCCTTTGAGTTCTTCACCCTACTAAACAAGTCATCTCATTGTTGCCCCATTGGAAGAAACAGTGGAAACTCTTCATGTTGATAAAAGAAAGAAAAAGGGGTCTCTTCAGGAGAACAAAGTGTACTGAGTAAACACCTGGAGCCTAATAATGGTAAGTGGTGGTAATACTTTGTCACTTGCCTCAACCCTTTCAAGATTCATCAAACCAGAACATAGAAATTCAAGTAATTATTGAATACAACTTTCTCATTAAAAAAACAGAAATTTTTCTTTACAAAAAAAGAACAGAAATCAATGATATCTTATTATTCACTCATTTAGGTCCGCCCTTTGGCCATTGTTCTCCAGTGCCTTCTGCTTTCTGCAACATGAAAAAGGAAGTCATTATTGTTTCCTACTTGACATTATTCGTAAGGACTGCATTACAGGACATGTTTCAAGTAAGAACATTCTGGATTGCAGATGATGTATCTAGATTATTTTAACAACCTCTGTCTCTTCCAAGGCTCACCTCCTTTTGCATTATTGAGGAGATTGTTCTTCCCTATTTTTTTTGTCACTGCATGATGTAAAGTGCTGTCTATGCAACCCCTTCCCCTAAAAGACTGCCCAGAGAGATCTGATCAGAAATGTATGAAAATGCTTTTTAAAAAGCTATTTTGGCTTTATTGCTGTCATAATAAAAAATTATCAGCACATTCCATAATTACATAAATTAGTATTTTAGGAAATTAATGTTTTTCAAATGATAAATATTTTCTTTACATTTCACAACTCAAGGTACAAAAATTAACGTTGATATATTGATTTTCACTTTACAAAGCACTTGGTAACATATATTAACAGGCAAAAGCAAGTCTAAACATAAAAAGGAATACATAAGCATTCTATTAATAATTCCAAATAAAAATATTTACACACTTTTACTTGGTCAATTTCCTGTTTCTTGCCAAAATCAATCACCTGACAATCAGTTGAAGTAAAGCAGAGGTACAAAAGGTGGCAGAAATCATCAGCACTCCTTCAGAAGATGGAAACTATGAGTGTCTAAAAAATTATAATTAATTTAAAATATACATTATTAACTCTAATTCCACACTCAACACAGACCTGACATGAATGGATTTCCAATTATGTTGAGGATGTATTCCATTGCTTTACTTGACAGATTTTTCTGGTAGCACAGTTGTTTTTCCATTTTGAATGAAAGTTTAATATTATCTATCAGGTATTAATAATTAGCTTTCTCATTTAGTCACCCCTACTCCAATCCCTCAACACAACTAAAACACATGGATACCCGCCCCCATATATACCTTCTAGGAGAATGTGTATTTGTACTTTTCAGGAGAAAGATAACTTAGTTCATATTGTTCTGTTATGAGAATCTTCCCAAGGCTACAGCAACACAAAGTAACCTGAGCCAGGTAAACTTGCTTTGCCTTTCACTTTTGTTATCTGGTTAGCAGCCAGTGGGTGCTTCATACAGGGACATGACAATGACATGTTTTAAGTATCTAAGTGCTAAATGAAACTTTCCTGTTTCTCTCTACTATCTGCTTAGTATAATGAATGGACATAGAGGATAGTGGATAGACAGGTAGATAATAGGCACTATAAGCCACAAGATTTCTCACCAATGACATCTTCCTAATCTGGCATTATTATGTAATAGGTCCCATGAATTAACCCAAAATCTATAAGGTTGTAATGTTAGCTCACATTTTTTGAGCATTAGAAAGAGCCCAGGCACTGGGCTAACTTAGTCATGTGTTACTTTAATCCTCACAGCAGCCTTATAAAGTGGGTATAGCTATTTGTCTTGTTTTGCAGATGAAAAACTAAGTTTTCCTTAGGTTACATATATAACTCACTCAAATCACACACCATATAGGTAAGTGGTAGACCTCGGATTTCAACACAGCTCTGCTTCACTGTAATGACTGTGCTTCTAACCTCTTAATAATGTTACTGCCCCTTACTACACAAGCATTGGCTATTATAGAAAATATTTTAGGAAACTAAAATCATCACCGATTCAGCTATGTATCCAGAATAAAAGGAAAGCTGGTAGCCTTTAAGAGCTCCATCTAATCTTGAGAAGTTTGGGCACTATGAATTGTTACCTACTACTTTTGGATGGCTACAAATGGAATCATTTGTTGGTATGAGTTAGTGGCATTCTCTTAGTCCAGTCACATGACCATGAATTAAATGAAAACCAGATGTGCTTAGTACGTCACTCTTTAAAGTTTTCTCAAGACCTAACTTCTAACCTATAGTCAGACCACTGGACATAACAGAAATCTACCTTGTATCAAATATTTTATTAAAATTTGACAGCACATGGTCTTGGAAAAGATATAAGCTTTGGATTAAAGTTGAATTCAAGCCCAGGTGCCATCATTTACTGGAGCTGAACATCAGACAAGTCATAGTTTATATCTTTGGATCACAGTTTTCTCATTTTTCAATGAAGACCACAATGCCTATGTGAGATGTTTAAAGGATTAATATATATATGTAAAGTGCCTGACAAAAGCTATGGCATTTAGTAGGTAGTCCAATGTAATTTCCTCTCTCTCCCCTTATTTTAAAATGCTACCTTTAGAAAGAATACATGCCATTGTTGTAATTTTCCACAGTCATTTTCCCAGCATTATCTTACTTAGGTAGGACAGCTATTACTTTCCCTGTTTCACAAACAAGAGATGAAGCAACCTGCTCACGTTCATAGGGAGTACAACTGAGACCCAATCTGATTTCAAGGCAGCAATGGGTCTGTTCTTCAGGGATTTATTCCCATACAGAGTAAAATTGCCATGGGAAATTTTAAATACAACAGATAACCTTCTAGGATGAAAATCAAGTTAGTTAGAAGTAAAATATTGCCAATTTTCTCATGAACACATGGATAAGAGCAGAGGTTGGGAACAAGAATATTTCAATTTTGACTCCAGGGAAAATTTAGATGGCTACTAATTTTTTGCTATTACAACTGTTCTCACTATATTGTGTATGTACTGTGATGAATGTGATGAATGATGCATATAGCCAGAACTCTCCTACTCCAAATCAGTCATGCATCTGTAGAAAAAAAATGAGCTAGAAAAATATTTGGATGTCCCGGTTCCTGTTTTGTTTTTATACATTTCATGTTTTTAAAGACTTAGACCTGTTGAATCTAGGAATCTACAGAGCCCAATATCCGAAGTCTAGAAAGTCACATTTTATTCATTTTAGTTGCTGTTTTTAAAAATAGACACAGCATAAATCATTGTGCACTGGCATCAAAATCAACTGGCATAATCAATCAGACTAAGCTTTGAGAAAATTCTCATTTTGTCTTTTTGATATTCCCATTCTATAGGTTTCCTGATTTTAAGTCCAACACTTTTTGTGTTGAAAAATGTTACATTTGCTAGCACCATAAATTTGTCACTAGGAAACATTAGTAAATCCCGCCATCCATTGTAGTTCTTTCTTATTTTACCCAAGGAAGCCCTATTTTCAATTTCCATGTCATTATTTTGCACACGCTTATCTTAACATATACGAACACTAAATTAAAAGCAAAGGCAAACCAACACAAAAAGTTATCATTTTCAAAATTATAGATTCTCCTCTTCCAAATCTTCTGTTTGCCTCTTTCATGATCATAAAATTTTATAGCAATAATACAAAATTTCACAGGGATTCCCTTCTGAACAAACTTGCTATTACCCTCAACAAAAGACAATGCTCACACTACTTCTCACTAAATCAAAGAGAATATGCCATTGACAATTGTTCAGTGTATTAAAGCAATATAAAGTAAATGAATACCCTAAAATACAGTCAGTTCTCCACTCACCTTTTTCTTCTTGTTGACACAACAAGGATTCAGAACTAGAAACGTCAGAATCTAGGACAGTGCAATTCAGGTTCCACTTTGTCTGTTCTGCTCTGCAAACTGCACAAAGTCAACTGACAAGACAAGACAGGCTTGAATGATCCTTCAACATCCATCTATTGTCATGAAAGACCTGAAATGCGAGAGAATACTAATCTGGAATATTCTATCTCCTTAACAAAATGATCTATTGAGACTTTGAGGTAAAAATGAGCCAGGAACGTAGGTCAGCCAAACTAATGAGGAGCTTTCAAGTTCAGAAGAGCTCCGAAGGATGAGAACTGCCAGAGAATTGGAACTATGTTCCCTAGAAATAAAGTTTCTTCACAAAATAATTCAAATATATTTGAATCTCCCATATGTGGATCGTAATGTGTGATGACATAAGAAAAAAAACATTTTAAAAAGGCATTGCTGAAGGGGTGAGAGCCAGGGATGGATTTTACAGACAACAGCACTGGGTGACCACTCATTGGCCTATTAAGCATAAAGAATCTCCTCACTGAGGAATAAATGGGAGCCGGTGGGTGCAGAGGGGTCCTTTTGTCTCCAGGACTCCAGGCCCTGCTTCAGCTCACTCTACTGTGGCTCAGATGCCTCCAAAGGCCGCAGGCTACTTTTTCCTGGCTCCCACCCAGAGCTGTGAGTCCACGCCTGGCCAACATCCCACTCCGTGTTGTCAGGGTCTGGGGAGCTCTGGGTCTTTTTGATCTTCACTCTAAAGGCAAGGAGACATTTGAAGGGCACTCTCAGGTATTTTGAAATGTGCAAGGCATTCTAATTGTCTCTTGCCACCCTGCTGTGCAACACATGTCAGAGCTTCTTTCTCCTGTCAGTCTGAAACTCTGTGCCCTGTGACCAACTACCCATGCCCTCCCTCTGCCATGCCCCAGCCTCTCATCACCATCAAGGTGCTGTACTTCTATGATGTCAGCTTTGCAGATTCAACATGTAAGTCACATCATGCTGCATTTGCCTTTCTGAGGGGATGGGTGTGTTAATTACATTTATGTCACCATTCCACGTAGTACACATGTATATAAACTTCACATTGTACTCCATATATGCAATTATGATTTTTCTATTACTACTAATATCAGTAAAACCATAATCAATAAAATAGATGCAGGAAGCGTGGCTGCACCGCCCCACATACTTGCTCTTGCTTCTTCAGCTGTCCACATTCCCTGGCACCATCTTGTTTACCTGTCTGCAGCAGACCTTTTGGGCTGGCAGATACAGCACATTAATATAAAGTTGGGAGATCTCCTAGTGAGCCCCTTCTGGCCCTGACCCTCCCCAGAGGGAAAGGTCAAGGTCATCCCATCTGACTTCCCAGCCTGAAGACAGGTGGCTTCCCTGGAGGTTTCCTGGCGAGAGATGTCTCCTCCTTGCTCTTCCCCATGGCTGCTGGTGCTGTGGGTTGTGGGGAGGCCAAGGGGCCATGCTGGGGGCTGTGCTGCGATCAGGACTTCTTTGTAAGCTGTGTAGAAGACTGGCAGTCACTGTGGCTTTCCCGGTCACCTCTGGCATCTCCTACTCCTGGATACAAATGTCCCTCATAATGTCAGGAATGGTGGCCTCTCTCGGGTGTCAACCGTCAGGACCTTCTTCAAATATGTTTTCAATTCTTTACAAAACTGGTGTCTCGTACCTTTTATGGGGGATGTTCCTTTTAAGTTCTTCCCAGTTGTCACCATCAAATGGAACACTTCCGACTGGCATGGTGTGGAGGACAACACCCAGGCTCCACATGTCCACCTCCAATCCCATGTATTCTTCACCCAGGAACATTCCTGGGGCACAAAACAAGGAGTTCCACAGCAGGTTTCCAGCTTCTTCCCCTCACTAAGTGTCATGGCAAAGCCAATGTCAGCTGCTTTGATGTTCTCCTTCTCATCAAGTAGAATATTGGGGGCTTCAGGTGGATGGATGATGTGGTTCTCGTGGCAGTACTGCACGGCAGCCAGGATCTGTCGGAATTTGGCCCGGGTCTTTTCTTCCTTCATGCAGGGTGTCTTGCTATATGCCAGAAAGTTTCCTGCCAGTGGCATACTCTGTGAATAAGCAGAGGGTGTCTTCAATCCTGATGACATCCAGAAGCTTAAGGATATTTGGATGATTCAGGGCCTTCATGGCTTTGACCTCCATAGTGACACTTTTCAGGCTGGGGATAGTCTGCTTGGACATGATTTTGATGGCCACCTGGGTCCCAAGAAGAAATTACTGGGCCAGCATCACCTTCTTGAAGGTGCCCCAGCCAATTGTCTTGAGGAGCTTATAATTGTTTAGCTCGTTAGTGGATAAATGGCGGCCACGACCTGTTCCACAATCGCCTCTAACTATCCTGACACTAACCATGCTAACTAATGACCACTACCAACTATACTAAGTAGGCTAAGAGTGCTAGCAATGCTAGCTATACTAACTACTCTGACAATACTTACTTTATGAACTACTTTAATAATATTAATAAATAATCTAAATAGGCTAACAATACTAATTATACTAACACTACAAAGAAACAATACTAAGTATACTATCCTAACAGTAATAAAAATCAATATTAACCATACTATGCTAACACTACTAACAAATAATGCTAACTATAGTATGGTTACAACACTAACAAACAGTACTAACTATCCTACTATAACACAACTAACAAACAATGCTAACTATACTAACTACACTAACAATGCTAACCAATAAGGAAAAAGCAGTCTCTCTACAGTCAAACTCCACAGATCACCAAAGAGCAGCTTCCTGGACAATAAGGACAAAATCCTAGGCCCAGCCAGGGGCTCGTACATGTGTTACTAGTGGGATAACAATGGCGCCTTATGATGTCAGAGTAAGAAATGGGCCAATCACAGCTGGGCATAACCCACACTTGTTTTTTCCTGTTTTGGTCACAGGAACATTTTCCTCTGTAAAGAAAACAAGTGTTTTTTGTTGACATGGTTATAGGGATTGATATTTAATTTATTAGAAATTGAAACCTGTAAAAGGTTTCAGGGACCTTCCCATTTATAGCTTGAAAATCTGTAATAACTTTAGGCTTTTAAAGATCTCATAATGTCTGTACTTGAAATATTCAATTTTTTTCTTAAAATTCTGATTGGTGTCAGGATGATGCTACAACATAGCTGACATTATGATCTACCTTTATGTGACACTCCTGGTGCAATAAGAAGCGGGTCAGGGCCAGCTCTGCATCTCTGGACCTAGCCAGCCTGGCCCAGAATGAGGGAGAATAAATGGCAGATACCACACCCCAACACTGGCTGTAGGTTCAGCAGGGCTGACTTGGGATGGCTTCTGTTCCAGGTGCAGCAAGAAATTCCATGAAGGCATGGACTGTAACTGTTTTGGTTTCTTCCTGGCCTCCTTGGCCTGGAGTTGGATGAGCACTGTTGAGCAGGGCTTGGGGAGCCCTGCACACCTGGAACCTGGGTACCAGGGTGGAGTCCCTTCCACGGCCACACCAGAATATCAGTGTCATTGGTTGTCCTTGGTTTCTCTTGGTCCAGAGGGATAACATTGCACCCCTCCTGGGGCACATTTAGGGATGAAATAAGGCAGCAGGATCAACATCTGTGGTCCCACTGTGTGCCAGGCCCTGAGCTCAGGCCAGCACTGAGTATTCCCACAGGACACATCTCCTGGACCCCCATAGCAGCCCATGGTGTGGCCTCAGCTCCACCTCTGGTCTCCTGGCCATGCGGCATTTATTCTCCTGGCCACGGAACAGCCCTTGACTGTTTACCAAGGACACTTTGGCCATGTCTCCCTTGCTCTGCACAGGCAGGACATGGCCAAATTATACCCATTTCACAGAGAGGAGGCTTCAAGGGAGACAGCCTCAGCACCCACAGGCAGAACTGCAGGGGCAGCAGAGGAGGACTCTGACCTGGGGTTTTCTGCTATGAACTCTGTGTCCTTTCTGATGTGTGTAGGTGGTGCTGCAAACAGCCATGACCCAGCTCAGGAAGGCCAACCCCTCCTAGCGGCCATGTGGAGCTGCACAGGCTGGGGCCCTGATGTGAATCCCTGGGCTGGGCTCTTGGCAACCTCTCCTACTCTGGACAGGTGGCTGCTGTGATCTGAATGCACAGGTGATCTGAGATGTGCACAAGGCACAGACTCTCTGCAAATCCATTTCACCTTCAAATCCTGGCAAACTCACCCAGAGCAGCATCAGAGCCTGGCTCCACGGTGAAAACATCATGTGGTGGGAATTTGGAGATGGCTTGCTGGAACTGCCTCTGGCAGCTGAGAAGGAAGGGACTCTGGGTGCAAAGTCTTTATGACTTCCATCTGGGCTGGGAGCACTCACCTAGAGAGGAGGAAGGAGAGAGATGATGTGGCCATGCTTGTAGGCCACCATGCCCAGGCCCAGGAGACCCAAAGCCGCAGAAGGAGAGCAGGCCCACGAGGCTGCCTGGACCAAGAATGCCTCCTGAGCCCATGTGCCTTCCTCTCAGGGCCTCAGGGCTGCCCAGATCTTGGAGATGGAGCCATAGTTGATAAAAGCCAGGGATAAATTTCACAGAGGAGGGGGTCATTCTGAATCATGGCGAGTTTCAGATGAGAATTTCAGTGTTTGTTCTAGAGTACACATCCAGGGGCACGGCAGACAGGCCAGGCCACTAACGTGTGTCTCCTGTCCTATAAGCAGAGGCCGAAGGCACATTGGCTCTGCACATGAGGAGGGCACCGGTTCTCCACTAATACAGTGAGTATCATTCCAGCAACAGCAGAGTGCTGTCCACTCACCCTGAGGCAGGAAAGGAGAGGTTCCCATGAAACAATAAAACTGCACCATTCATCACAAGAATAGGGGTATTGGATTCTACCAGGTAAGTGGTTTTTAAAAAACAGCCTGTATTGACTAATTTATTTCTGGCAGCTCCTGTCCAGGGCTGTCACCTCTCCCAAGCTATGCACGACTTGGGAGAGGAATTATAAAAATCAAAATCAGCAACTAGTCCTGCTAAGTCATTAGTTTCTGGGATTAATGATGGTAAATTGTGGCCTTTTTTGCTATGGTGACCCAGGGCTGAAATTGCATTTCCCAGTCAGAAACAGGCCATTTGGGGAGCTGGGC
>CAUYRT010040481.1:0-13288 GCA_963574885.1 Lepilemur ruficaudatus
GTGCCAGTAGAAATGCTTCCTTCAGAGCCACTAGAGGCCTTGAGTTAGCAAAGACCATGACTGCCTTTGTATCCTCATCGACTTTGGCCTCTTTCAGACATTTTGGACATGGTAGGTCACCATCTCCTTGAAATTCCCTTCTCCTTAAAGACACACTAGGTGTAGACCGTGAGCCATGGTCCTTGAGGAGGGGAGGATGTGGGTTATACTGTTTTGCAAGGGGTTGTAAACCCAAATATTAGCAGGTCTAGACTCTCCCAGTGTTTCTGTATTTTCCTGGCAGGAAGGTTTCCCACGCAGAGCATGCCGCTGGCCTTGCTTCTGGTCTGCTGCACATGGCCACAGGTGTGGGTGGCGTCGATGGAGGATCCTCTCTTGTGCTGCAGGTGCCTCTTGTATTTTTGCCGGTCACATTTACTCGGAAGCTCCCGATCATATGGAATGACTTATCCTTTGTTAGATTTAATAGCACATCACAATGGTTTAAAGCTCTTCTGTTTACAGAGCAATTTTGCGTCTAGTATCTCATTTGATTCTCACAATAGCTCTGAGGTAAGAAGGGCTGGGAATGCTGTCCCCACTTTACAGATGAGGACAGTGAGGCTTAACTGGGATAAAGGATTTGCCTGGAATTACATGGGGGTAAATGGAAGAATGAATAATGTTCAGAACCAGTGGTCCCAGACTTTAGTATCTGGTTGATCCACCTTTGTTTAGGAATTCAGTGGAGAAAGTGACTTTTGGAAAGATAAGAGATGCGTTATCTCTCCAGGCACACTATTTCTTTAACACTTAGTGTTGGGTGGTGAGGACACAGAGAGAGCTCCGTTATTATTTTTACCTTTATTTTTCAAACCAAAGCCTGCTGGGAATATTTAAGGTAGGCAACAGCATTATTTTGTGTTTATAAATTTCTGACTTTAGACTTTCACATTTGAGTGTTTGCTTATTGTAAGTTCTTGATTAATGTCCTGGTACCATGCAGGTGTTTTGGTGGATTTAGTAGTTTGAAATTTGGGGTTAAGAATGACATTGGTGGCCTTATGTCAGTTTCAGCATCAAATTGATTTTGTTTTGTTTATATGAATTCAAAATTCCTACAGCCAAGTAGGGAGCTTCAAGTAAAATAGTTTTTCCTAACAGTTTACTTTGCAGTCTCTTCAATCACAGTAATCTAGTATCTCACTTAATAATCTAGAAACTTGAACATGTAATAGGTGAATCTAACTTGGTTTAAGATTCAACTTTGAAACCAAAATTTTCTGCTTTGCGAGATGAAGACAACATTACCCACTTCAAAGAATGGTTGTAAGTAGGAAATGATTAACTTGGCAGGGGGGCTGCAACACTGTAACATTCGGTAAATAGTAACTGTTATTATTTTGTGCTTCAAGTTAATGGAAGAGGTTGACAGTTGTCTCTCACGCTGGGGATTCATACAAATGCTGGTCTGGTAAAGCGATTTTTAATCTTTAGAGATCTGTGAGTTTGGATGGAAAAAAAACATTTATTTTTACTAACCTCTAACTCTGCTCTCTCCAATCCCAAGGCTTAGGACTAGTATCAGTCTGTGGCCTGTTAGGAACTGGGCCGTACACAGGAGGTGAATGGCAGGTGAGCAAACCTTCGTCCGTCTTCATAGCCTCTCCCGATCACTCGCATCACTGCCTGAGCTCTGCCTGTCAGATCAGCAGCAGCATTAGGTTCTCGTAGGAGCGTGAACCCTACTGTAAACTGTGCATGCGAGGGATCTGGGATCTTAGAATCCAATGCCTGATGATGTGAGGTGGAGCTGAGGTGGTGGTGTTAGTGCCGGGGAATGGCTACAAATATAGGTTATCCTTAGCAGAGAGGTTTGACTGCACAATGAATGTAATGCGCTTGAATCATCCCCAAACCATCCCCCCAACTTTCGTCCCAGTCCATGGAAAAATTGTCTTCCATGCAACCGGAACCTGGTGCCAAAAGTGTTCGGGACTGCTGCTCTAACTGAAAGGTAGCATGTCCCCCAATTATGAATGTAGGTAGCAAACCTACATTATCAGTCCCTGTGACTTTGTCACCAATGGAAATCACAGATATTTTCATTTCTTCTTGCAGTGGTTGCAGATATGTGGATCCATGGTTTACACATATTATTACTGAAAAATTATGTAAGGGTTAGACTTGCAGCTAGATCTTGTTATTTAACATATTATTAGATACATTAAATGTGTTAACTTTTTGTTTTATACATTTAAGATAATATTCTGAGAAAGTGTCTGTAGGCTTTACCAGGGTGCCAGAGTGGCCCACGGCATGAAAGTGGTGGAGGACCCTGGTCTGATGTCAGAGAGCTGGGAGTAGCAGTCAGGAGCTCGCTGGGCTGCGGCAGCGAGGGCTTGCTGGGCAAAGCCTGGGAGGGAGATGGGGTCAAATCTCTGTCTCTTCATTTATTAGCTTTGTGACCCAGGGCCAATTACTTTCTCGGCTTGAGTCTCAATTTCCGCTTCTGCAAAACAGCAATATTAAAACATACCTTACCAGCTTTAACAAACACTGAAAGCTTCATTCCTAGCAATAGGAAGTCCTCAGAAACATAGATTCCTCTCTCCCTTCCTCCCTACTCCGTCCTGTTTCCCTTGTGTGATGTGAGAGGTTTTAGTCAATGGCCTCTCTGAGGTCTCTCTTCAATGTCTTGTGACTCTGTCTTTCCTTTAATTAAGACCACACCAGACTGCCCATCGCTGTGTGAGGCAGAGTTGGTGTCGTCACTTCTCCGTGGGATGGCCAGTCTGCCTTCCCTGGGGCAGCAGCGAGAATCAGAGGCTCTTGACCTTTCATGCTCTGTCCACCTTGGCTCTCCCTGGCTGGTGTCCAGCCTGAGCTCATGGGTTGGGAATGCGTAGGCTGATCCTCTGCTCCCTGGAGCACCCGCGAGAGGGCCTTTGGAGTGACACATTCTGAGACCCGTCCCTACACTAAGTGTCTGGACCCTCTGATAGCAGGCCTGGGAAACCCATTAATGTCCTACGCGGCTCTGCAGGCTCACGTCCACTCTTGCTGCACCATCTGCTGTTTCAAGCCAACTGTTAGGAGATGGAAAAATGCAGCCTATTGTTATCTTGGTGGAAAGGCGCTATAATGACGGAACGCTTTCTTTGTACGGGAAGTTGGGAGTATGTGGGACGGGGGAACAGCTCAATGCCGTCATGTAACCATATCCTGACTCATTTTTGTTTTTGTTTTTTTAAATTAATCTCTGAATCAAAAAAGGCTTTGTGGTCACTGGGTTCAGATGACATGCACTGTGGTCTTGTTTTTTGGTTGTTTAACTGTCCTGGGCCTTGGAACCACGTTCTAGCTCAACTCAATTTTCAGAATAGGCAAACATGTATGGTGCTGTGCTGCTTATTAAAATGATGGCCAGAGTCTTGGCTGGGTGGACCCTGTCCGTACTCTGCCTGTCCTTCTCCCTGTCCCAGCCCAGGCACGGAGCCTCCACTCCAGCTCAGAGCCCAGAATCTAACCACCTGTGCTCCTCTCAGGCCTGTGAGAGAATCGAGTGTGAGGGAGCAAATGTTTCTCGACTGAGCTGAGCCAAGAGAGGTTACATATCACTGTAGCATGCTGGGGACTGTCGAGATGAGAGGGACTCTCTTACCCCAGGACATGGGAGAGGGAGGTGTGCTAAGGGCTCTATTGAGATAGACCGCACTGAGGCTCTCACTTCTTTGAGCCATGGAGTGAGGTAATGGCGTGGTATGGTCTTTGAAGTCAGGCCAACCTCGGTTTGCACCTCACTTATAGCTCTGTGACCTTAAGCATGTTACTTAACCTCTCTGTGCCTCAAATTTCTTACTTGTAAAATTGGGGCCATAATAGTACTCAACTCAGTGGGTGATTATGAGGCCTGGGTAAGTTAATGTGTGTAAAGCACTTAGAACAGTGCCTGGCACAGAGTAGGAGTATTCCCTCTGTCACTACTGTTTGTCAGGGTAAAAGCCGTCTGGACACTGGGGCTCTCTGTCTTGGCCACCTCTGCAAGCTGCTCCTTGTTCACCATTCTCCTAGGGATTAAGTGTGGGTGTGTTTGTCCCTGGGGAAGGCCCCGCTGCAGATGCTGACCGTGGGCACATCTGCCCGCGGAGGCTGCGGAGTGGGCGGCCAGCTGCTCCTCTGAAATTCTGGCCTGGGAGAGGTGAAGTGGGGAAAGGCCAGTCTCACTTTCCACGGGGTGCCGAGCTCCTGAGTGTCCTGCACTGTCGTCTGTCCCAGAGAATGTCTGTCCGACGTTCAGGTTTGCAATGAAATCGTCTGAGCTTTTTCTGAGATGTTTCGTAGATAGATTCCAGACGAGCTGGGCCTTTCCGTATTTTTACTGACACAAGAATGAGAGCTTGTGGGAACCATTGCTTCAGCCTGCTGGGGGATGGGAGGTTGGGTAAGTTAATTTAGTGGTTAATAACAACAGCGGCAACAAACCCATACTGGGTCCTACGGTTTGTAGTTCCCCTGAAAGCCTCAGGAGTTGGCGAGGTTATCCCATCAGACAGATTGGTTCAAGGAGTCATCAGCTCAGCCTCTTGTGCTCAGCGTCTCTCCAGGTAGCTGGGCCTTCTGAATCTATCTGCCTTAGGAGTTTGCACGGCAGGAAGCAAGGCTCCATGTAGCCTAGCAAGTTATGGAAAGGCCAATGGCCAAAGGAGGGGGTGCCCACCTGCCCCCTCGAAGATTCCTCCTGTGTAAATAAGGTGTTTGTAAAGCTCTTAGAGTAGTGGTTAGCTTTCATTTAACAAGGTGGGTGGATGAATGGATAGATGGAGTCATGATTGCACTGTTTTAGATGCTGGAGATAAATAAGCAGTTCCTCCTGGAATAAAAACCATTACTATTGTTCAGTGCTAGAGAGAATCGTGAAGAAATATTCTACATGTTAGCCATTCAGAAGTGCCTTACTGCACAGAAAATGGTTTTCATTACTCGAATCCCTTATTTTTGATCCAAAAGCCACTCATGCTTCCTTCCCATCCCCACAACAGAGTCTGGCCCCCTCCAGGCCATTGCCTGCTGTGTTGGCTGGGGCAGCAACCTGAGCCTCCCAGCAATGCTCTGGTGTGTGTCGGTGCTACTTTTCCCATTTCATGGATGAACAGACTGAGGCTGGAGGAGAACAGGTATCTGAAGTGGAGGAGCAGTTCAGCTTTTAGTTCTCAGTTCAGTTCTAGGTCTTCGTGTTCTTTGCACTGTACTACACTGCTCAGCTTTCCCAGTGGAGGCAGCAAGGACATCCAAGTATATAAAAAGAAGTTCTAGGTTTAAGATCTCTGGAAGCCTGGAAGAAGCCAAGGTGACACTCCTATACCCCCTGTCATGCTTCTTGTAAACTGCTTCAAATTGAATCCCAACCCCAGCCTGGGATCATGTTTTCAAAATACCACCGAAGTGTTTGAAATTCTGTACCTTCTTTGCTGTATACTGTGTGCTTCCCAGGAGCACAGTAGGTGCTCAACAAAGGAGTCCTGGAACTGGAAGCAGAGCCCCGGCTCCTAGCCATGGTGGGCATTTCCTTTCCACCTCCCTCAGGCTGGGGGTGGCAGCCTTCTTGCCAGCTGCAGGGGAGGACCTCCGTTATAGGATTAACTGGCGCCTGCTCGTTTGCTGGAAACTTGTGGGAAGTGGCTGAGAGCTCTCCAGTGCTTAAGAAGTGGGTTTTGGAAAAACAAACAAGACCTTGCCTACGCGGCGATGAAGTAGAGGTTAGACATGGCTTTGGGAAGCTTTTTTTTTTTTTTTTTTTGGTTAGTTGAATAACAGGCTAGCAGAACTTTCTAAGTGGGCTCTAGTCCTTTTGAAAATAGGCCCATAAGGTTGTCTAGAGGACAGTGAGTTCTCCGTATTTATTAAGAGTAAATTTAACAACAACTATCATTTGTAGAAAGCGTTGTAATTTACAAAGCCCCGTTTACATGCACTGTGTGTGTAAATACCATATGCAGCCTACCCCCTTAAGATTATTGTATGTTTTTTAAAAAGAGATGCACAGACTCTTCATTCTGCCTGTAACATATGGGAAAGAACACAGGTAGACTTTCAGTCTCTGGGACTCAGTTTACCCATCTACAGAATGAGGTTGCTAGGAGAGATGGGGCAGGGAAAGGGCCTTTCGCAGGCTCAGGTGCCTACTGGGGGTGGGGAGAGAGGGAGCTGAGTGGACTCAGGAGATGCCGGGCAATTCAAGGGCGCCTGGCACAGGGGGTGGGAGCTCCAGGCCTCAGCTGTAGAGGGGTTCCCTCTGGGAGGGTCGGCTCAGATGGGGTGGGGGAGCTGCCTCTTCCTGGAGCCGGGCTGGGGAGGCTGAGGCCCGTGGGCCTGCCCTCCTGTACCTGGTTCTAAAGCGGATCTGACTGGGTCCCTGGTCCTCCACCGCGCTAGCTCTCCACGAGCAGCGCACAGCATCTCTGCTCAGGGAGCCCGAGAGCAGCCTGTGAACGGTCACTTCCCTGCCTCTCGCCGGAGGCTTGGGTGGGTCTGTCCCTGTGTGCCCTCTTTCTGGGGCTCTGCCTCTGCCTTTTTCTCTTTCTGTTTGTCCCCCTCTGCCGCTTCCTGCCCCCATTTGCCTTTCCTTTAATTTCTTCCTCTCTTTAACCCCACGGAGCTGATTGTGTTTTAGTTGTAAAGGGCTTTATGTCTCTTGTTCCTCACATAAAACGTTGGTTCATTAAATGATTTCATAGTCCAGGGGGAGCATCTCTAAGATTTCTTTTATTTTTGAATTATGTGCTTCAGTTAAGTTTTTTTTTTTATTTTTCTTTAAATAATGAGTGAAGCATCCTGGCCGGGGCACTCTCTAGGGGTGTGGTGCTGTGCCTCCATCTGTGCGGTGGGGACAGTGATACTTCCCTCTCTGGGGTAGCAGCAGCCGAATGAGGGAATAAATGAGTCCAGGCAGTGGCAAGCCCCTGGCCCTTCCGTTTGAATGACCCCTAGGGTATGTTGATCGTTGCTGAGTCGTCCTGGGCAGGAGCTTTGACTTTTTTGGAACTGACTGGAGATTGACTCAGATGCTGTGGCTTCGAAGGCTTCGTTTTAGTGGTTCCTGGGGCTGGAATCAGCCCTGCGTCAGCAGCTGCCGGTGGAGGTGACTGGGGTTTCCCAAGAGGGGCTTAGTTGTCAGTATCTGTCTCAGTCCTTGGCTGTCTTGCTGGATGCCAGCGGCTACCTCCCTGCATGTCCGCAGTGACTCCCGTTGTCTGCGTGGGTGGGTGCATAGGACCCCTCCCTGTGGCCCCCTCCACCTTTATCTACTCCCACTTGTGCCCCATCCCTGGGGTAGGTGGGTAGTTGATAGGGAGTGGCACATCCCAGAGGGGGAAGGACAGGCTTGAACTCCGGGGATCCCCAGAAGTTGTCAGTGATGCCCCTGCATTGCTCTCACTTCTCCTACCCCACCCATCCCGAACTGTGGGTGATTCCCTTCTTTTTTCTGCTAGCCTATTGCTGTTCGGTACGGGAGCCATGAGCCACAAGGCTAGGGCACCTGAAATATGGCAGGCCCACCCTGAGCTGTGCTATGGGTGTAAAATAATCACCCGATGTCAAAGACTTAGTATTTTAAAAAACGGTTGTAAAATATCTCATTAATACTTTTTATATTGATTGCATATTGAAATGATAATATTTTGGCTATATTGGATTAAATAAAATATTAAAATTAGTTTAACCTATTTCTTTTTACTTTTAAAAAAACATGGCTACTATAAAATTGAAAAGTACGTGTGTGGCTTGCATTATATTTCGATGGCAGTAATTCTTGTAGTGGTTTTGCCACCCAGGGACATTTGGCAATATTTGGAGACGTTTTTTATTGTCATGCCAGGGGGTTGGAGGGGGTTGTTCCCAGGCCAGGGATGCTGCTACAACATCCTGCAGTGCACAAGACAGCCCCCCACAACAAAACAACTATCTGGCCCGAAATGTCAGCAGTGCTGAGGTTGAGAAACCCAGTTCTATTGAGCGTCGCTATTGTACTTGCATTTTGGATGAGCCAATCTTCTCTCATTGACAATGACTCCAAAATTGGAGGTCTTAGGGCAGGGGTGGGGAACCTTTTCATGTCGGAAGGCCACATTAATTTAGCTATGGTCAAATAAGGCCACATTCAAAAAACTGCAATTAGATATACTCAAAAAGGTACATTATTTTGTAAATATTTAACTACTATGTAATTAATAATTTCAAAAAATGAATACTGTTTGTTAATTTTAAAGTTAACTAACCTTTTAACGACTTTGTTGTGTCTGCTTTTTGTTGGAAAGCATTTGCATTTTTGGTTGCAGCATGGAGGTCTGCAGTTTCAGTTGATCCTCTAGATGGGTATCAGTCATTTGTGACCTTAATGGTGTCTTGATTTGGGATAGGCAGGAAAATGTAGATTTGCAGCAGTAAGTGGTTGAAAAGCAAGAAAGCATTTTTCAGGCAAGTTGCCAAATACATGGGTATTCTACATTTTTCCGTATTTCAATTGGATCTTTCTTAGCATCAAACTATGACTTTAAAATGTCATCTACTGAGAGCTCAATCAATTCCATCTGTAGTTCTTTAGGTACCTTGGTGGTATCAACTAGGTGAAGCTGAAATGGTAATTTAAGTGTGATGTTATGATTCTCACAGTCAGTGATCCTTTCATTGTATCTCCAATTACAACTATAACAGCTGTGTATTCTTCAAATGATTCACATATATCATCCTGCTCATCAGTGACCTTTGCTAACTGGGGAAAATGTTTATACAAAATTCATTTTGAAGAAGTGTTTTGAAAAAGATAGCTTTTTTTGAAATGCTTAGATTTTTTGCCACACATCATGTATAGACTTAGTTTTACCTTGCAAAGAAATATTCAAGTCATTTTGATTTGACATATCACACCAAATGCTGCATTCCTATAGAAATCTTCTTTTAATAATTCATATTGCTGATTCTGTTCTTCATAAAATTTAACTATCTGTTCTCACAGAGATAAAATTTTGGCTAACAGCTCTCCCTGTGATAGCCAACACACTTTAGAATGACACGGCAAATCCACACTGAATATCTCATCGTTCAGCTTTAGCATGTTACAAAACTTACGTTGCCATGTTGCATTTGCACAAATACAGTTAACAATACTTATATTAATAACTTGTTGCAAAGTGTGACTTAAAATAGTAGCTTTAGCACAGAAATTTTGGTGACACAAGACACAGTGAGAAGAAATGAAAGCATCTGGATCTGTTAATTTTTTTTCATCTGTGCAATAAACCCTTCATGTTTTCCTGTCGTGGAAGGTGCACCATCTGTGCATACACTCACTAAATTTAGCAAATTCAGTCCAACTTAATGACATTTATCTTGAAAGTTGTTGAAGATATCTATTCCCTGTGTTTTGTTCCCAAGAGTGCCCAGGCAAGTAACTCTTTGTAGCAAAGAAAATCTTCTATTATGAACTGAATGAAGTATAAAACCTGCACCGAGTCAGAAATATCAGTTGATTCATCCAAAATGATTGAATCATATGTATTTTCCTTTTGAAGTATTGCATGAAGTTGTTCTGTTTAGTTGAAGGCTAATCATGCTCCCGATCAGTTATGTTCTCCTTGAAAGAGGCAATTGTTTGTACTTTGAAATGTTATCAGGATCTAAGCATCCTGCAACTTCGACAATGCATTCTTTCACAATTTCTGCATCACTGAATGGCTTCCCTTTTTTCCTGAGTATATAAGCTACTTTATAAGTTGCTTCAGTGGCAATATTTCCCAGTCTTATTGCTGCTTGAAATAATTGCCTTTGTTTTTGCTTTTCATCTTTTAATTTCTGTAGTATAACCTTTTGCACCTCTCCCTCTAATTTAAAAATATTTGTGATCTTTATGAGTGTTATAATGCTGATGAGCATGAATTTCTCTAATGTTAATATTTCAGTATCATGAAGCAAGCAAATCATCTTATATTTAGCAGAAACAAGATAATATTGCAATTCCCAATCCTCATTAAAAAATGTGTTTTCTTCCTTTAGTGTACTCTTGGTCGTCTTTGACAGGATGGGCTGTTAAGCAGACAAAATTAAAAAATACTGTCGAGCTGTGCAACTAACTATTCATAAATTCCACTTCAAACAGAAACACAGTGCACCACTGTCAAAAGCTGATAACAGGCTGGTGTACTTGACCCCCATAAACTCTTGCCAACCAGCCTCATGTGGTAGCGGAGCCAGTCAGGTGGGGGAAGTTACAACTAAATCATGAGTGTAGCAGCTGTCAGTTTAGCCCTTATGGCTTACTAATGTTCTAATTGTGCCGGTCAATCTGGGAGGATTATTTTTTTGAAACTTACTTTATTCTTTTGTATTTTAAATATGTTCATTTTAAAAATAAAATAAAAATATAAAAGACAAACAAAAATGTATTAATAAAAATAAAAGGATTTGTTCTGTAAAATTTGGATTCAATCAAAAGGCTATACTTAAGGCGGGGTGTGGTGGCTCATGCGTGTAATCCTAGCACTCTGGGAGGCCAAGGCAGGAGGATCACTCAAGGTCAGGAGTTTGAAATCAGCCTGAGCAAGAGCGAGACCCTGTCTCTACTAAAAATAGAAAGAAATTAAAGGGCCAACCAAAAATATATAGAAAAAATTAGCCGGGCATGGTGGTGCATGCCTGTAGTCACAGCTACTTGGGAGGCTGAGACAGGAGGATTGCTTGAGCCCAGGAGTTTGAGGTTGCTGTGAGCTAGGCTGATGCCACGGCACTCTAGCCCAGGCAACAGAGTGAGACTCTGTCTCAGAAAAAATATATATATACTGAAGGACCTAGAAAGCCACATGTGGCCTTAAGGCCCCAGGTTCCCCACCCCTATCTTAGGACAAGGCATAGTAGAAAGAGCATAATGTCCAGGACCAGATACCTGTGACCTTGGACAGGTTATTTAACATTTCAGAGCCTACACTTCCTTATCCGTGAAATGGGCATAGTCATACCTACTTTACAGGATTCTTGTTAGGACTAAATGCAATTGACATGTACCATACCTGATACATGGTAGACCTCCACTAAATAGAAATTACTATTATTGTTAAAAGTCTGTGTCTCTTACTCTGTCTGTGCTCTGGATCAACTATTGGGATTTCTATGAGTACCTGCCACTCAATAAAGAGAAAACTAAATTCGTAACTTTACACTTCCTCTCCCCTCCCACTCCTTCTATGTATTCTTCTTTTTGACTTTCAGTCTTAGTTCAGGTTGTCACCATTCTCCCTCTCTGAGAATCTGAGTCAGTTTCACTTCCTTCTACCCCCCAGCCTGAATTTGTGATCTCTTAACTTTTATAGGCTAAGTGGGTCTCATCCAACCCCTCGTTTCCATCCCCACCCAGGGGATCCTCAGCACCCGCCTAAGAGCGGCTTCCTTCCAGGTCCTCACCTCTGCCCTTTCCCCATCCCCCTATGTGTGAAGTTGGTGAACTCCATCTTGCTTAGGAACCTTCAGTATCTTTTTTGGCTAAAGTGTGAGTGCCTGTGGGCAGGAAATATGACATGTCCATCTCTATTTCCTTAGCATCCAATATGATGCCTAGAAAAAATTGCTTATTGAATGTCTTTTGAACAAATGAATGAATGAATGATGGATATCCTTTTCCCCTTGGCTTGTGGGTAAGATCACATATTACAGGGAGGTAGGGTAGTGGTTTCCAAATGCCTTATATTCCTTTAATAGTTCAGCAGACCTTAAACCATGCCCTCACCTACCTTATCACCCCCCGCCACCACTTCCCCGGGTTTGAGCTGGGGAAGCAGTTTGTTTATTCTCCCTGGAGTGTTACAGTGATGATGCAATGGACCCAGATCCCGTAAGTCCAGCCTTCTATGTGTGGACTTCCTCAGCCTGAGGGCTGATGCCAAAGCCATGGCTCACGTTCCTCTGGCCCAGGCCTGCCTCTAAAGGGGAGGTGCCATAGATGCCCAGGCATGCCCTCCTCTTGGTAGCAGAGACAATTCCCAAGCAGCCCCCAGCAGGCTGTGAGGAGAGGCTTTCCAGACATGTGCCCTTAAAGATGCTCTTACAAAGGAAACATGACGTGTTCTTTGGCGAGTTGTAGGCATTGATCATACAGTAATCGTGCGCAGGCAGGATGGTGTAGGATTGGAGTCTCCCGATGTCTAGACGCTGTGGTCTGTTCATAGTTTCAAAAACATTTTAATTACGAGCCACTTTATGGTGTAAGGTGACATAAGGTGACCCACTTGGAGTTACCAAGAACTTCTGAGTAAGTTTGCTCACTGCTTTTGTGGCAGCTGCGAGTCAAAACTACATTCCACTGGTGAGTTTGGGTTCTCTGGCCGGGAAGGCATGAGACGCTCGAAGAGATTCTCCTTTTTCCTGTTATGTGCAAGGCCTCAAAGTTCCTTTACTGGGAAAGGTTTCTATATGCAAACACACTGGGACTTGTCTTCTCTTAGACAATGAGGATTCTGGACTTTCCCATAGAGCCCGTTTGTGTGGAATGGGTATCCAACCTCCAGAAGATGGATCAAGGTGCAGTTGACCAAATGTCTTTTCCCGTGGGAAACTAGAGGATTTGCTATCACCTCTAACTGACGTTGTGATATCTGAAGCTGTTTCCCCTATCTGAACCTTGTTATGTTATTGTGTAAAGCTGAGAAAATCTCCACCTGTTTTGCAGCTTTGATTCCTTTTCTTGCCCCCAAAACCCACGCTTTGAAACAAATTGTTTCACAAACATGTTTGTGTATATTGGGCAACAGTATCTTCCCTCCATTTCTGTAAA
Organism: Lepilemur ruficaudatus; assembly: GCA_963574885.1. Lineage (NCBI taxonomy): Eukaryota > Metazoa > Chordata > Mammalia > Primates > Lepilemuridae > Lepilemur > Lepilemur ruficaudatus. The sequence goes on from CAUYRT010040481.1 coordinate 12,800, forward strand.
GTCTAAAGGCATATCACTGCCCATCAGCATTTCTAATCAGCCATGGATAATTTCAGTTCACACTAAATTGACAAAATCCCAGGCAAAATTAAGCAAGAGTAGTGATTAGTAGCCTGGGTCCAGAGTTGGGCAGATCTGGGTTTGAAACTTATCTCTGCCTTTTACCAGATAAGTGTCTTTGAGTAGTGGGACCCTAACTTCAATGTTCTCACCTGAAATAAACAGATTAAAAAACAAAATTAGGTTTTTAAATATGAAATGTCCGATTTCCTTAAGTACTAAGTTTGACAGTTGATATCTCTGACATTGCACTTAGACACTTCTTGTTTTATTTTTATTGTGAAGGGACATCCTCAGTTTTTCAAAGGCATGTTTTGGCTTGTGATTATCTTTCAAAAATTTTTAGAGCAGTTATTGTGAAACCATGGATAAATAAAAAATTTGTGTTATTTTCAAACATGAGTTGCATCGTGGAACCAATGCAGCACA
>CAUYRT010040484.1:0-27137 GCA_963574885.1 Lepilemur ruficaudatus
AATGACTGAGATGTCCCATTTGTTTCAAATCCAACATGTCCTAAACTGAATTTGCCCAGTATCTCAAAAGAATGTATATAAAATTAATATATACCTTGTTCTTACTCTATCAGTGACAGCATCATTTTCTAGTCTTAAAACCGTGGAGTCAGGCCGGGCACAGTGGCTCAAGCCTATAATCCTAGCACTCTGGGAGGCCAAGGCGGGTGGATCGCTCAAGGTCAGGAGTTCGAAACCACCCTGAGCAACAGTGAAACCCCGTCTCTACTAAAAATAGAATAAAATTAATTGGCCAACTAAAACTATATAGAAAAATTAGCCAGGCATGGTGGTGCATGCCTGTAGTTCCAGCTACTCGGGAGGCTGAGGCAGAAGGATCACTTGAGCCCAGGAGTTTGAGGTTGCTGTGAGCTAAGCTGATGCCATGGCACTCTAGCCCAGGCAACAAAGTGAGACTCTGTCTCAAAGAAAAGAAAAATAAAACCGTGGGGTCAGTTTTAACTTTTCTTTCATCAAAGATATTCAGACCCCCATCTTTCTTTATGATAGCTTTCACGATAGTATCATCCTTTTCCTTTCATTTCCCTTTGGACTGGGTGTGCATTAGCAAAACCCTGGAAAACCTTCAGTGGTCTAGTATATAGGCTCCATGCTTTCTGTCTATCTGAATCCATTCAGCAAATTTTCATCTTCCTCTAATGACTAAACATGTCAGTAGGTCTTAGGTCTTCAAAAACCACCACCTACTACAGGATAAAAGCACAGATTATACAGCTAAATATCCAAAAGTTCTCCAAAATTGTCACATGTACCCCATTCACTGCTTTCCATTTCAGCCAAGTGGGTCTTCTTTTTTTTTTTGAGACAAGAGTGTCACTCCATTGCCTGGGCTAGAGTGCCTTGGCGTCAGCCTAGCTCACAGCAACCTCAAACGCCTGGACTCAAGCAATCCTTCTGCCTCAGCCTCGCGAGTAGCTGGGACTACAGGCATGTGCCACCATGCCAGGCTAATTTTTTTTCTATATATATTTAGTTGGCCAATTAATTTCTTTTTATTTTTAGTAGAGACAGGGTCTCACTCTTGCTCAGGCTGGTTTTGAACTCCTGACCTTGAGCAATCCGCCCGCCTCGGCCTCCCAGAGTGCTAGGATGACAGGCGTGAGCCAACACGCCCGGCCCCAAGTGGGTCTTCTGTCTACTCCAAACACCCAATGTACAATTTCCTAAGTGCTGACCACAATTTTGTTCATACTATATTTCCCTCAACTATAGATGTCCTTCCACTTAACTTCAAGTCTGCCTTAATCCTACTTCCTATTCCTCTAGTCCTCACTTTCAAGGCTATGATCTCCTACCTCCATTTAGAGAGAACCTTAAATTCTTTAACTGTCTAACTGGAGAAAGAGACTACATCTCAGGTTTCTTTTGCATCTCTTTCAACAGCCAGCAGATACACATAACGTCATTTAACAAACATTTGCTTCATTAATTATTAAATCATTACTGTGTATCAACCAAGCATCAGGCACTGTGGCTAGCTTAATCTGTGGTATCAGAACAATGAGAAATATTTCCCTTTTTTTATTTCTCTTATTCTTTCTCAAGATTCTACTAGTTCTTTCCTTCTCCCTTGAGCATCCTAATTTACCATTACCAATTGTCCTTTTCCATTCAATTGAGCATTCAGTTGAACAGCAGCTAAGCAACTTCATAAATATTCTGGAATACAAAGGAATAATGACTTTTCTCTCCAAATATTCTGAGAAAAATCAGAAAGAATAACCAGCAGTATGTTTCTGAAGGCTATGTGGCCAAATGGACACTTCTTACAACTGTCCTGATCACTGATAACCATTTTCACACTTCTGAACAGACTAAAGCCTTTGATTTCATGAAAAGCATGGGAAAACTTCCTTTCTGTATCTAAACTCTATGTTTGATAAATATATAGTTAACTGAAGAAAAGGAGTTATTTTTGAAGTACTTATGAACTATAACTTATGATGATCAACTGTTTATTTCAATTTAGCTCCTTCAAGTAAAACAATTCACCTGATCTGGCACTCAAGATTTAACACCAATAAAACACAATACAAGCCAGGCACAGTGGCACATGCCTACAGTCCCAGCTACTCAGGAGGCTGAGGCAGGAGAGTCACTTGGATCTGGGAGCTCAAGTCCAGCCTGGGCAATACAGTGAGACCCTATCTCTCAAAAAAAAAACCAACACACAATACAGGTGATTCATCCATGGGTTCCACAAGGATAACTAGAGTACATTTTGTGCCTTTAATCCCATCTACAGAATTTATTCTTAAGCAAACTCAAAGAATGAGAAATAGCTACATTTTCTCACTAACCCAAATTGTTGGATACGAGAAGACACTGGATCTGCAGGTTCCAATACAATCCAAACAAAAACAAAAAACTCTACACATTTCCTTATCTACTCTATTCCTACAAGAATACTTTTTAAATCTAACCAATATTAATATGAATTAAGAACATGATTCCTAGGAAACGCAAATGCTGCCAAGCTCAAAAATAAAAAAATAATTACACAGGATACCCTGTGATTTCCTAAAACCCTATAGAAACTGGTAAAAAACAATAAAAATGAAAAACCACAACCAAACAAACAAAAAACACTTTTTAATTCTCAAACTGTTCTCACCACGAATTTTGATAAACAGTCACAAATGCTTTTTGTACTATATTTACAATGTCAAATAAGTCAAGTACATTTCCCTGGACAAAGATGAGTAATGCTACCTTAGAAACATTATACATAACACTTGAAAGTTTGGAAAAATTCTCTCTTTCATTATCCCACTTAATCATTATTACAACTGTTTAAAAAAGTGGGACACACTATTTCTCCCAATTTTAGCGATCTCAAGGAGGTTACAGGATTTTTCCATGATCACATAAGCTTTCCTGAGTCAAGATTCATACCCCAAGATTCAGACTCTATCTTTCCATTATTCCAGAGCCATAAGTAAACTGAAATATTTTTAAAGTGTATAATGGACAAAAACTACTAATATTACTTACTTACTTGAATTTTTCAACTGTACAAACCAGTAAAAAAGTTAATAAGGAAATGGAAGTTATCTAATTGTTAATAGAAGAGCTAAGTAAGTTAATATGTATCCAATTAATGAAACAGTTCATGGCTATTTTAAAAAGCAGGATGTACGCTGAAACAAGAAAACATAAAACAAGAAAACATACGCCTAGTGCAGAAAAAGGCAGAAAACAAAAACTTTATGTGCAGTTATTGATTACATGTAGTATATGCCTAAAGCAAATAAACGCAGTATTACTATGTTAGAAGGACAGAAATGTGAGCTATTTTCTCTTATCCAAGTTTCCATAATAAACATTTCTTATTTTAAAAAGAAACTATATAGTTAAATAAGAGTTCAATTCCACCCTTTAGCATTCCACCTCTGAAGTGTACTTTAAAAGAATTAGGATAAAAACAATGACTGCATTCAACAAAAGGTAGTCCAGATAGTTCCTAAGATACCTTCAAAATCCTGAAATTCTATAATACTAAAAAATAAAGGGCAACCCAGAATTCAGTGTAAAAACTAAAGTAACAGCTGAGTGTGATGGCTCATGCTTGCAATCCTAGCACTCTGGGATGCCAGAAGGGAGAATTGCTTCAGGTCAGGAGCTGGAGACCAGCCTGAGCAAGAGCAAGACCCCATCTCTACTAAAAAGACAAAAATTAGCCAGGCATCCTGGCACACACCTGTAGTCCCAGCTACTTGGGAGGCTAAGGCAGGAGGATCACTTGAGCCAGGGTGTTGGAGGTTGCAGTGAGCTATGACGATGCCACTGCACTCTACCCAGGTCAACAGAGCAAGACTCTTGTCTCAAAAAAAAAAAAAATTTTACTTAAACAAAACAAAGAAAAAACCCTTTAAGGTTTCTTCCTTTATAATGAAATAAGGGAAGAACTCCCCTTCTATCCTTTTAAGTGTGAAAATGTTTTATATTTTGCTTTGTCCCTTCACATCTCCCAAATAAATTTTTTTTTTAAATCTTTGCTTCTAAATGTATTTCTTTCTCTCTCCTTACTGGGTCTCTAATTGCTTTATAACCCATATTAAGTAGTTGGAGAAACTTGGCACACTTTACCTTTTTGGTATCATTTTTAAATTTCTAAATCAGGATAGTAATAGTAACTTGGGTAATTAATTTCCCAAGTATAACTTTCTGCTTCAGAGGTTCTACTGGATAAAAATCACCTAGTTAGGGAAACGAACCAGGTCGATTCACTTTAAAACACACTACAGAGTTCTTTCCCAAAGTGATAATTAGTAAGTTGGTAGTGTTATAAATTGGTGTCATATTTCTGCCAAACAGTAAGAACCCATGACAATATCATGCTTTTCAATTTACTTTTGAAAATGTAACTCAAAGAAAAGACTCAAAAGAACAAGGCAAGCTACTTCACACACATTCACAATTTTAAAGAAGAGCTCAATTAGTTTAACATTAAATGTAATGGCCAAATCTTGACAAGATGCTTAGAGCAAAGTAATAAAAACAATTCAAATATCCAATAGGTGGGAAATTATTAAGCAAACTGTATTAAGATAAACTATTAAGCACTTCTTTATGACAATTATACAGACTAAACTAATGGAAAGATATTTAAAAGACAAAGTTGGCCATGCATGGTGGCTAACACCTATAATCCTAGCACTCTAGGAGGCCAAGATGGGAGGATCGCTTGAGGTCACGAGTTCAAGACCAGCCTGAGCATCTCTACTAAAAATAGAAAAAGTTAGCCAGGCCCTGCAATCCCAGCTACTCGGGAGGCTGAAGCAGGAGGATTGCTTGAGCCTAGGATTTTTAGGTTGCTGTGACCTAGGCTGACACCATGGCACTCTAGCCTGGGCAAGAGAGCAAGACTCTGTATCAAAAAACAAGCAAACAAACAAATAATTTTAAAAAATAAAAAACAAAGTTAAGTGAAAATAAGACAAAAATGGTGCACTTAATAATTAAATATGTAAAAAATTATATATCAGAAAATATTAAGAAGTTATATATATTTAAGATGCTATTCTGAAGAAAAATCTCCAATAATACAAAATACACAGGCAAAGATTATTCACTGCAACATCTCTGTAATTGCAACATATCAGAAACAACCTAAATATCAACATACAAGTGGATGAATAAACTACGGTGCAGCCACACAATGAAATACTCTGCAGCTATAAAAAAGAATGGGGAAGATCTCTATAAACTCAGATTGATTTTGAAGGTGTACTTTTTTTTTAAATTGGGCAACATTTCTTTCTTTAAAATAGAAAGAGCATTTACTAGGAGTGTAGTTTTAATTAAAAAAAAGAAAAGCCCAAAAAATGATCTATAGTGTGCTACCTTCAAGAAAGGAGACATAAGAAAATACACAGGTATCTATCTACTTATTTGGGGGGTGGGGGAGAAAAAAACTACAGGAAAGACAAGCCAGAAGTTAAATAGACTACCTACAGGTGTGTAGGTAGGAAAGAAGGAATAGGAACTGTGTAGCAGGGATAGGAGTAACACTTCTCTGTGTATATCTTTTTTGTATAGCTCTGACTCTGGGAACCCCAGTAATATTTCACATATTCATGAAATAAAACCAGAAGTGAAGCGACAGAGTTAGAAATTCTGAAACTATTTTATATGTATACTAGAATTAAATAAATAGATTGCATATAATGAGAACCAGGTTTCTCACTGTTGAAGAAAGAAGTTAACAAATACAGAAAAAGGGAAAGTTAAATCAGAAGGCATTGCAGTAGAATCGGAGCTATTAGTATAAACCCATGGTTTTTAATGCATATACGGATACAGAAATATAGACAGTAAAGAAATGCTTTAAAAAAAAAAAAAAAGATAGTGGATTGTTGAAAGAACACGAGTCAACCTGCTGAAGGAACTCCTGATGGTCAAACCAAGAACAATTTGAGTAACAAAACAATGACAGTACTGGATTTTAGCCCATAAAACTTAAAATACAAACCCATGATGATATGAATAATCCAAATAAACCAATGGAGGAGAAAGCTCTTCCTCATAGAATTATAATTAATATAGAAAAAAAGAGGGAAATATAAAGTCATGATTAGGCAACCACAAATGTAACAAAAAGTTGCAGACAAGATCAATCAGTTGCTAAAACTGAGAACCAAAGTTTGAAAGGACCCTTGCTTGTAAACTCTTGAAATACCTCCACAAGATACTTATCGACTACAAAGGGAAAGGTAGTAACTCTACAGCAGAACACCAGCAAGATATCAACTTAACAAAGTAATCAAGGTAACCAACATCATACTACCATCATGAATCTCCTGATTTATGCACTGGGAAAGAATGCATAGCCTCATTCTATTGATGAGAAAACACTGAACAAATCCAAACTAAGAGACATCTTAAAAATAACAGATCAGTGATCTTCAAAAGTGTCAAGGTCATGAAAGATAAGGAAAGAACAGTTACAGACTAGAAGAGACTAAAGAGAAATGGATCTTGGAATAAAAAAAGAACATTAATGGAAAACTGGTAAAATTCTAATAAGGTCTGTAGTTTAGTTGATAATATTGTGCCAATGTTAATTTCCTGTTCTTGATACTATACTATGGCTATCAAAGAGGTTAACATTAAAGAAAGGAGGTCAGGGATAAAAGGGAACTCTTCCTACTTTCTTGGCAACTTTTCTGTAAGTCTAAAATTAGTTCAAATACAGTTTTTCTTTTTTTAAAAAGGGGGCTGACAATACTTTGCTCTTATTAGTTCACATGCTAATGACAAAGACCTTTACAAGATTAAATAAAAATTTTGCACAAAAGGATATAAAATGCTACCTTACGAAGCATTTCAGTAACACATCTAGAAATAGCACAAAGACTCCTAATTTTTTTCTAAGCCATGTAACAGTTACTAGGCAGAGTGACCATATAATGTACCATCCAAACCAGGACCACTACAGGATAAAAGAGACCTATTAGTCAATGGTCAGTGCTCAACGTTATTCGATCTCAAATAACTTTTGAGTTGGATAAACCTGATGCTTTGGCAAGTCACCCTTACCTCTATCAGCCTCTGGAACAAAAGCAGGGGGAGGAGGCAGAAAGTTGGACCAGAAAATCCCCAAACTCCCTGCTAGGAAAATCGATGGTTCATGGTAGCATCCTTCAAACACATTTCTTTTTAAATTTAGTGTCTAACATGTGTAAAGGAAATACAAGCTAATACATAATTATGTGTAAATCCTTTACTTACAATTTTTTTAAAGAAGGTCACTAACTTTCCAGAGCAGCATTCAGCTTTCACTGCTTTACCTAAATGTACCAAATTCAAGTACCCCACCTGGTCACAAAATGTAAAACATAAGCTAAGGTTAAGTACTTTGCTGTCTACTTTTGAAACAGCAGTTACTTCAGGAAGTTGGATGAATTCCAAATCCTGGTATTTCTGAAAAAGATAAACATTGTAATATTGAGAGTATCAACTGACTACCTTAGCCTCAAAGTCTCAAAATATTAATCAGATATTTGATGTCATTAAAATTCTACATAGGTTAATTAAGACCCACTTCCTTTGCATATTTAGTAAGAGCTAAGCTAGAGATTTGCAAAATAATAAAACTTAAAAAGCAGACACAGGCCGAGCGTGGTGGCTCACGCTTGTAATCCTAGCACTCTGGGAGGCCGAGGAGGGCAGATTGCTCAAGGTCAGGAGTTCGAAACCAGCCTGAGCAAGAGCGAGACCCGTCTCTACTAATAATAGAAACAAATTAATTGGCCAGCTAAAAATATATAAAAAAAATTAGCCGGGCATGGTGGCGCATGCCTGTAGTCCCAGCTACTCGGGAGGCTGAGGCAGAAGGATCACTTGAGCCCAGGAGTTTGAGGTTGCTGTGAGCTAGGCTGACGCCACGGCACTCTAGCCTGGCAACAAAGTGAGACTCTGTCTCAAAAAAAAAAAAAAAAGCAGACATACTCTTATAAAATCAGCAACATTCTCACTCCAGTATTTTGTCAATGAAAGGACTTTTTTGTGGAAAATCTTCATTCAAAACAAATAAACCCTGTTTATTAGACCTTAAAAGTTATAAAATGTGGCCAGGCGCGGTGGCTCACGCCTGTAATCCTAGCACTCCGGGAGGCCGAGGCAGGCGGATTGCTCAAGGTCAGGAGTTCGAAACCAGCCCAAGCAAGAGGGAGACCCTGTCTCTACTAATAATAGAAAGAAATTAATTGGCCAACTAAATACATATAGAAAAAAATTAGCCAGGCATGGTGGCGCATGTCTGCAGACCTAGCTACTAGGGAAGCTGAGGCAGGAGGATCACTTGAGCCCAGGAGTCTGAGGTTACTGTGAGCTAGGCTGACGCCCCGGCACTCTAGGCCAGGCAACACAGTGAGACTCTGTCTCAAAAAAAAAAAAAAGTTATAAAATGCCTCTTCTTTAATGCAGTCTTCTCCTAAATAGTAAAAAGAATCCTGTTAGACACACTAGCAATATTTTCTGATTTTGTTTCTTTGTAATAATGTACACATCAGAATAGACTGAGGGTACAACCTCATAAATCAAAAATCAAACTTAACTTGAAAATTATAAATACCTCAGGATAGAAGTAACATTCTATGTGAAATCCAATAACCCAAGAATTTGTAATTTCACTCACAATTTCAATTATTCACAGGACAACAAAATAGTCAAATGCCATACTTTATTTTTCACAAAGTTATTTCTGCCTAATAGACATTTATCTTATTGGCCAGGCACAGTGGCTCATGCCTGTAATTCTAGCACTCTGGGAGGCTGAGGCAGGCAGACTGCTTGAGCTCAGGAGTTCGAGACTAGCCTGATCAAGAGTGAGACCCTGTCTCTACCAAAAAAACATAGAAAGAAATTAGCTGGACAACTAAAAATATACAGAAAAAAATCAGCCGGGCATGGTGGTGCATGCCTGTAGTCCCAGAGACTTGGGAGGCTGAGGCAGGAGGATCACTTGGGCCCAGGAGTTCGAGGTTGCTGGGAGCTAGGCAGACGCCACAGCACTCTAGCCCGGGCAACAGAGTGAGACTCTGTCTCAAAAAAAAAGAAAAAAGAAGACATTTATCTTATTAATAAAAGCATGCAAAATCTATTTTGAATAGTTCTGTTTTCTGGGCATTACAAAAAAGGTAGAAATGGTCAAAGCTTGTTTATTCAATGGGCCATATTTTATAAATAGCACATCTCACTAAATCTCAATCATTTAATGCTGCAGTCCTCAACCCTGTGGCCTGTTAGGAACCACGCTGCACAGCAGGAGATGCGCAGCCAGGTAAGCAAGCAAAACTTCATCTGTATTTACAGTTACAGCCACTCCCCAGTGTTTACATAATCATCTGAGCTCTGCATCCTGTCAGGTTAGGCAGCATTAGATTCTGCATTATGATGAGTTGTATAACTATTTCATTATATATTACAATGTAATAACAGAAATAAAGTGCACAATAAATGTAATGCACTTGAATCATCCTGAAATCATCCACCCACCCCCAACCCCATCCGTGGAAAAATTGTCTTCCATGAAACCAGTCCCTGGTGCCAAAAAGGTTGGGGACAGCTGACTTAACGATTATTATAAAGCCTTACATGTAGTTCTATGATGCCATTTCTTCTCCGTATCTTTCCTACTCCTTATTTCAACTTGTAATCCTCAACCAAACAAATCTTTAAAGATACTGTTTTCATCATGTCAGCTTACCAATAAATAAAAAACAAAAAAGAAATGTAATTGATTTTTGACAAGGGGCCAAGAAAATTCAAAGGCCAGAGAACAGTCTTTTCAACAAATGGTACTGAGGCAACTAGATAGCTACATGCGAAAAATAAAAGTTGGATCCCTACTTCATGCCACAAACAAAAAGTAACTCAAAAGTTATCAAAGACCTAAATGTAAGAGCTAAAATTATAAAACTCTTAGAAGAAAACATAGAAATAAATCTTACTGACCTTGGGTTAAAAAAGCAAAGTGACAGAAGAAAAATAGATAAATTAGGCTTCATCAAAAGGAAAATGTCTGTATGTCAAAGGACACTGTCAAGAAAGTGAAAAGATAACCCACTGAATGGGAGAAAATATTTGCAAATCTGTATCTGATAAAGAATTTATAAAGAACTCTTTCAACTCAACAATGAAAAGACAATTAAAAACTGGGCAAAAGATTTGAATAGATAATTCTCCATACATAACAAATGGCCTATATGCACCCAAAAAGTTGCTTAACATCCTTAGCCATCAGGGAAATGCAAATCAAAACTACAATGAGATACCACTTCACACCGACTGGTATAGCTTATAATCACAAAGATAGATATTGACAAGTGCAAGCAAGGAGGTGGAGAAACTGGAACCCTCATACACTGTTAGTAGGAACATAAAATGGTGCAGCTAATTTGGAAAAGTTTGACAGTTCCTCCAAACGTTACATATGGAGTTGCTTCACATAACCCAGCAACTGTACTCCTAGGTATATACACTCAAGAGAAATTAAAACATATATCCATACAAAAATGTTCATGAATGTTCACAGCAACATTATTCAGAGCCAAAAATCTTGTTCAACTAATCGTTGTCCAATAGCCAAAAAGTTGAAGCAACCCAAATGTCCATGATGAATGAATAAAGAAAATGTGGTACATTGAATATTATTCAACAATAAAAAAATGAAGTACTGATACACGCTATAACATAGGTGAACTTTGAAAACATTATGCTAAGTGAAAGAAAACAATCACAAAAAAAAAAACCATACTTTGTATTACTCCATTTATATGAAATACACAGAATAGACAAATATACAGAGGCAGAAAGTAAATGAGTCCTTGCCTAGGGCAGGGAAAACTGGAAGAGGAATGGGGAATCAAATGGGTTTCTTTTGGGAGTGATGAAAATGTTCTAAAATTGTGGTGTTAGCTGTACAATTTTCAACTGGTTTTGAGTATACTCAAAACCACTGAACTGTACATTCTAAATGGCTGATTCGTATGGTATGTGAACCATATCTCAATAAACCTGCTTAAAAACAAGGAATAGCTTCACATGGGTAAAGTCTAACTTCCTCGTCTTTCATTCATTCAAAACCCTCTACAATCTGAATCCATTATCTTGAATATTCTACAAGAATCCTCCCTCCAAGCACACAGATCCAGATCCTTAGAACCCAGCACATACCATGCTTGTTTCAAGCCCAAATCTTTATTTATGTTGCTCACCACAGTCCACTCCCCTTTGCCCATCCAAACCTTAACTACAGTCTTAACCTTTTTTTTTTTTTTTAATTCATCCTTCAACTTCTCTTTTGCATTATTTGGTTTTTCAAGGAGGGGTGGGGTTGAGACAGAGTCTCACCCTGTTGCCTGGGCTGGAGTACCATGGTGTCAGCCTAGCTGTCACAGGAACCTCAAGCTCCTGGGCTCAAGCGATCCTCCTGTCTCACACTCCCAAGCAGCTGGGACTGTAGGCATGTGCCATCTCGCCCAGCTAATTCTTTCTATTTTTAATTGCCTGGCTAACTGTTTTTCTACTTTTAGTAGAGACAGGGTCTCAAACTCCTGAGCTCAAGCAATCCTCCTGCCTCAGCCTCCCAGAGTGCTAGGATTACAGGCATGAGCCACTATGCCTGGCCAAGTTCTATCTCTTATGTACTATTTTCTAGGGCCTAGAAAAAAAGTCAGGAGTCATCTCACATACCCATTCTTACATTCCTCCAGTCTATATTCAAGGTTTAATCCTTTCCATTTTCTAAGTAAAAATATAAAATTCTGGTTCAAAACTGGCTATATTCACTTTCTATTTCCACCTAGTTTTCTCCCCTTGTCATTCCAAAATTGTTTGTTCCCATATTTCAATCCTACATGAATCCCTTATGATCTTTCCTCCTTCCTTCAATCACTCCTCATATACTAACACTTCCTGAAAACAAATGAAAGAAATCAAGGAGATACAACATATGTACACGATTCCTAATTAACAAATACCACACTGGTAACCAGCTTTTTAAGTTTTATTTAGTATACTTGAACATATGAAAGAAAGTGAATTCAAAGGGATAATAAAGAAATGTAAATAATTGGGGGGGGAGGGCTATGATTTTACAGTGAGTTTTAATCTTGTAAATAATGCAAAACATTACAGGCATAATAACTCAAAAATGTTTGCCTTATTAATAAAGGTTTGAGCTCTCCTCTTCCTAATGTGCAGTTATAATTTCTGAGCTATAAGCCAAAGGGGAAAGAATATCCTCAAGAAAACCTTTCCAAAGAAGCAAAAACTTCATTTATACTCCAAATTGATATAGAATAAAACTATTCAAAAAGTACTCTGCATCACTTCTCAGCCTTTTGGCTAAGATCAAGTGTAAAAAGTACTTTCCTGGCAGAAAATTAAGTAACAAAGTAAGATACAAAACTGCATACATAACCTGACCTTAAGTTATGTTACAAAAGGACAGAATTCAAGTCCATTAAAATTAAAACCCATAGAAGAAAGATCAGGAAAGGCTAGGCATGGTGGCTCATGCCTGTCTGTAATCCTAGCACTCTAGGAGACCAAGGCAGGAGGTGCACTTGAGGTCAGGAGTTCAAGACCAGCCTCAGCAAAATGAGACCCTGTCTCTACAAAAAATAGAGGAAAAAAAAAATTTGCCAGGTGCAGTGGTGTACACCTGTAGTCCCAGTATTCGGTTTTCAGGAGGCTGAGGCAGGAGGATCACTTGAGCCCAAGAGTTTGAGATTACAGTGAGCTATGATGATGCCACTGCACTCTAGCCAGGGTGACAGAGTGAGACACTGTCTCAAAAAAAGATCAGGAAAGAAATACACCAAAATGTTAACAGTGGTTATCTCTATGTAATAAGATTATGGGTTATTTTTACTTCCTTCTTTCCTATATTTTTTCGAATTCCTGATTATGTGTTGCTCTTATAATCATAAGACAAGTTTTTTTCCCAATCATACTGATATTTTACTGAAAACATAATAACCAGTGTTGGGAAATATGAGGAAATAGGTATTGTCATACAGTGTTGGTAAATAAAACTGGTAAATCCTTTTTGAAGGGTAATTTGGCAATAGGCATCAAAATTTCAAATGTTATTCTTTTAACAGCTTCATTTTGGAACTAGATCCTACAGGAAAACATGACTTGTATAAACATATATACACATTAAGGACATATACTATCTATTATAAATAATATGCAATAGTCCTATGTATATAAAATATAGTTAAGAATATATAATACATGTATGGTTAATGATATTTATAGAAATATGTTATCTATATATGCATGTATGTTAAGGATATTATGGCATTGTCATAACAGAAAGTTGGAGATAGTCTAAATACTCATCAATAAGAGGTCAATTCCAAAGACAACTTTTTTAATAGTAATATTTAACTACAGATGTTCCTTTCAGCCTTTATTCCAACCCTAATCCTCAGTATCTATATGTACTTCAAATATAACTTAGTCACTTTAGATAGCTTTGTAAACTGGGTCAATGCTATTCCATCTCAAAGGAAATTATAGAACTATTTTCAATTCAATTATATATCAGTGCAAAACAATTTTAGGGCAGCCATGAATGCTAAAAGTAAATTGTGATGCCATCTGCCTTAGCCCCGAAACTAATCTTAAAATTGATTCCCAGACTCCAACTTACTTAACCAACATTTCATTTAATAAACATTTACAGACTGCCTACTATCTGTCAAGCACTATTCTAGGTGCTGGCAATTCCACAGTGAACAAAACAGACAAAATCCTCTGCCTTCATGGAGTTTATGTTCCACTGACAAATTCAATGTCTCCAAAGAGTCAGGCAGCACACACTGGGCTCAAAAAAGTACAAAGCAACAACTAGTTAGTTAATAAAGGTCATAAAAACTGACAAATTTCAAATGTACTTAAAATAGTTTAAACTATCTCAAATTTCAGCTGAGCTTCAGGAGATTGAAAAACTCTTTTTGGTTGGCAGCAAGCCAAAGAACTAGAAGCCATTTGAGAATTCAGAAGTAGCTTGGGATCCTGCAATATTTCACCCCTGTAAATCTCAGCTGCAGTTTATACACTGCTTAAAGTCATATGCCTGGCTAATAATCAGGAAATAGCTAGTTTCCTATTATATTAGCTCAAAGTATTATTCCTGAAGTAAAAATAGATTGTGTCTCATCCCAGGAGTTTATTCCAGAACTTACTTTCCCTCATATCTCATAATGAACTACCTGTATCATAAGCCAGGGCAAACCAGCAACTGACCATGGCAAACCATTGGAACAAGTGTCTATAGCGGTCTTTACTGCTACAGTTAGAGAGGCATTTCAGTCTCTGGCTAAATCTAACATTAATAAGCCAAAACCCAGAGGCTTGTTATATAAGCAAATTGCCCTGCCTCTGCTCCATGTTAGCATCTTCTAATATCAATAGTCCACCACAGAAACATGTCACCATCAGACAAAGAAATCATTAATTGGTCTCCATAAAGCCTTTCCCTCTACTTTTAAGAACAAAACAAACCTCTAAGCACAATCTTCAGAATCATAAGCCATTATATAATTCGAGAAAGTCACTGAATAAGTGAGTCTAGTAGTCCTTACATTTTAGAGAAGGGAAAACTGATACCCGGAGCAATTACATGACTAGTCTAAGGTAAGACAGCTATTAAAACGGAAAAGCCAAACTCAAATCCAGATTTTTTGATTCTAAATCAGGTGCACTTCTCAATACACCAAGGTAAATCTACTTATATTTTAAGGCTAGCTGGTACTGTTTGCAAGCCGAAGTCTAATATCAAAAGGGCAGGGGCATTATAAGATGAAGTAGGAAGGATACCAGGAACAGACCAACCACAGATCAGACCAGGTATGCATCTCCTCCTCATATACTAATTCCTCAGATTATGATGGAAGATACTATGAATCTGTAGCAATTGTGTTTTCATTGTCCCTTTCTCTGGTACCTCCTCTAGATTCTCTGGTCCAACAAAAAAACCTGAAATATGACCAAAATCCATTTATTAAAATTCTATGCAGCATCTGAATTCAGGACTAGGTCAAAAAAAAAAAAAATTCTATGCAGCAACAACAGTAATGGAATTGGGAAAAGCAGGCTAGCAGAGGAGAAAGCTAAGAAGACCTGTGTTAATTCTTACTCATCTTTCTAATTTAGCTCAGATGTCAACTTCTAGGAAGCCCAAATTCTTCCCTTCCCAGACTACTCTTAAAGCAATGTTACCATTGCATTTGCCTCATGGTATCCTATCTGTTTACCTGTCTAGACCATGTTTTTCGAAGGCAGAGATTCTATCCTAGCTTTTCAATCTTAGACTTAGCACTGAGTCTGGCACATGGTAGGTGCTGAATAAAGGAATTCATAAATTTGCCTCTTACACTGAAGTCCCAATATGAATGGCTAAAATGTGGCAATCTTCTCCGTTATGGCGGGTTTTTGTTTGTTTGTTTGTTTAAAGACAGGGTCACAGTCTGTTGCCTGGGCTAGAGTGCAGTGGCATCATCATAGCTCACTGCAGCCTCCAACTCCTGCAATCCTTCTGTCTCAGCCTCCCAAGTAGCTGGGACTGCAGGTGCATACCACCATGCCAGCTCATTTTTCTTATTTTTTGTAGACACAGGGTCTAAGTTGCCCAGGCTGGTCTTGAACTCCTGGCTTCAAGCAATCCTCCTGCCTCAGCCTCACAAATTGCTAGGAATACAGGCAAGACCCACCATGCCCAGCCTCCATTATGTTTTAAAATGTGGTTTTCAAACATCTTTTGCAGACCTTTTTAAAAAATCTTATTAGAAACCCCAATTTGGAAAAGTAACATATCAGCTCTCAGGTGGTTCAAACTCCCATGGTTTGACAGAAAATACCTTACACTTTGATCACTTCTTAGCCTTTTGGCTAAGATCAAGTATAGAAAATACCTTACTTTGAAACCCACAAATCTAGGATAGGGAGTAGCAGCAGCTGAGCTGTAACCAGGCATCCGAGTAATTTTTTTCCTTCTTTATGTCCATCTTGTATGTCTCTCCCTCTCTTCCCATACGAGGATCTGCATTCAATATCTGACAGTTTCAGGCTGGGCACAATGGGGCTTACTACACCTGTATAATCCTTACTACTTAGGAGGCTGAGGCAGGAGGATCGCTTCAGCCCAGGAGTTGGAGGCTGCAGTGAGCTATGATCGTGCCACTGCACTCCAGTCTGAGAGTAAGACCCTGTCTCTAAAAAAAAATAAAGTAATAAAATTAAAAAAAAAACAATTGACAGTGTCTTGATTGTGGGACTTAGGAGCAAAGACTACTGGCCACTACATGAACTACAGAATTCTAGCTGCCAATTATAATGGTATTTTGCTGGAGGCCTTGCTAACTTCTGAACAAGCAGGAACATGAACTGAATCAAACGTGGCAATAAGGTAAAGATAACCTACTTGTCCAGCACTGTGTGGCTATGAACTAATTAAAACAAGCTACAATATTACTGTGTTCTAGATTAGTCCACAGAACTTCTTTTCTATATTGAGACCTTCCCCTGGCTCTCAAATATAGAATAGTATTCTTCCTCCTGTTTCCACATGTAGGCTAGGTGAGAAATAGCTTGGCACAGTAAAAAGGGCATTCATGGGTTTTGGTGTCAGTCATATCAGTCTGAATCACAGACCACCATTTACTAGAAGGATAACCTTGGAAACATTACTAAACTTCCCTGCACTTCGGTTTCCTCATCTGTAAAATAGGGACAATACCTACCTTAGTACAGTACTTGTGAGAATTAAATAAAATCATGTATGTATGGCCCTCAGAACAGTAGGAATTCAACAGATACTGCTGTTAATATTGTGCAGATTTAGCTTTCATAGACAGGCAGAAAAGACAGAAAACATTATTGACTTCAGCTTACAAAACCAACACACAAAAAAAGGAAAATTATAATACCAAAAAAAAACAATAAGAATATTGGTTTTTAACATATGTATCATATATCTATGACAAAATAGTTGAGGACACAGGTCATTTTCTGGTTGACACAGGTCTTTACCAAAGTTAGCTCCTGCAAAGCACCCACTGCCTGACTTCTTAACCAAACTGTCTGTCCCAAAACAGTAACTAGACTCCCCAGAAGTGTCAGCAGCCCTCAGAGAAATAACACACTCAAGTCCTTCCACATAAATAGAGAGAACACTGTATTCGTAACAGACTGCAAAATTGTTCTGTTTAAGTCAGAACTATTTGGATACCTGAATTCTAACTCACTTATCTTGAATTATGTGAAGGATAAGCAATATCAATCTAAAGGGTAGGCTTTTAATGGGGGCCCAAGAACCCCCTGAAAACGTAAACAAGATGATCTGTGTATACACAGTTTTACATGGAAAGGATCTATATAGCTTTCATTAAAATGTCAAAATTCAGAAAAGAATCTTAAGTGATTCCTAACAGAATCATCCTAAGTGATTCGGAACCCTCATACTGGGAACTTGGGGTTAGCATATCTCAAGGCAAATATTTTAAAGTGCCAATTTCATAAGCTATAAGCTTCTTGCTGGATTATGTTACGAAAACTCTACGCATAGTTCTCCATTCCTTCAGCATTTTTCATAACAAGGTTTTTCTTCTTCCAGCCTCCACCATCCCAGCCTGCCCTTCACCAGGCCCCATCCTCTTCCTCTTTACAGCAAGAGCCTCAACCTCATCACCTGGCCTTATGGGCCCTGCCATGCAATACTGATACCTGCTTAAGCAGCTTCCAGTTTACATTCACATCTATCATTGCTAATATTTCCCCTCATTTCTGATTTGTCACTTGAACAGTAAGTACAATTGAAGGACACCATGCCACGCAAATCTTTCTAGTATTTTTACAAATTTAAAATACTGTCTGGACTTATTAACTCAATGCAAACACAACTGTATCCACACATATATTCTGCGGAACTGGAGTGGAGATCTATTTACTCAAGCTAAGGAAAGAGCAACTCCAGCTCTGCACTCCTACCTCTTCATGCTTCAATGTTATCAACTTACCCAACAATGACCACTTGCGTCAACTGCAAATTCCCATACTCCCTCAGGGTAGAAAAGCAGAATTGCTGTTTCAATCCATTTTTAACCAATTCCCCATCACCAGTTGATAACATTTCGCCATTGATGTATTCTGATGCATTGGTAACCTATACTTCATTTACTATTTATATAATAAGCTTTTATATTTTAGCAACTGTAACCGTTCAGCAAAGAGAAGATAACAAGAGCTGTGAAATACATAAAGAGGAAAATTAATTTTAGCTTCAATGGCATGAGGCAAGAAACTTAAAGCCACAAAAAACTAAGTACCCTATATTACTATTACTACAATAGATTTAAAAATAATCTGCATCGGAAAACACATCTTAAATTTATCCCCTTTCACAACTGCTGCTTTTATTCAAAAGAAAACGAAGTTGCAGCATTACTAACTACTTTTACGTTGTAACCAACTCAGAGCTTTTATAAATCCTTCCTTCTGTGAAATACACTGAGAAAAGGCACACTTGAAACACTTAAGTCACTGCTCTTTGTGTCCAAATAAGCCACCAAATTCACTAAGCACTATCATATTCAGCACTGCAGTCATTATTACTTTGTACATTAAGAACACCTAGACTTCCTTTCATTTCTGTTTAATTGCCAAAACAGCTAAAAGATGCAGGTAATAAATAATTTACTTGGTGGCACAACATAGAAACTTAAAAAGTCCTAACCAAGCACAGGCGGTCAAGGGGAAAAAATTGAAATTAGACAAAAATTTAAACTCACAAAGTAATAAGCAAAGATATGTTTAAGAGATCCAGCACTGAACTCTGCCTTGAAGCAGGCAAACCAGCCCACCCTGTTATCACTAAACGTTCTCATCAGTGAACAATTCTTAATTGAACAGAACCAGGCAGGATAAAAACATTATGAAATCAGTACACACATCACACTGGAATGGAATCTATCTTTACTCTGCGCCACACTGCCTGGAATGAAAAATGTGGACTAACAATACCTAAAGAGCAGAGAAAATGACACTTGACAGAAACCGAACAATGACCTGAAATGACTCTAGCAGGGAGATGCCTTTCCCCTTCTCAAAGTAATGTATACAGACAAGAATCAAACTATGGACTGTGAAATAACCTGGGGACCTCACAGCAGTTAGTTTCTAATTTGCTCAAACACCCTACAATCTCTGAAAGTCCAACACACCATGACACAAATACAAAAACACACCACCTCTAACATCCAATGATTATTGATTTACAGAAATAAAAGCGGATGTCGGGGAGGGTGCATGATGTAATGTTATTCTCAGGCAGGTAATACCTTTCTAAATCTCCGTGGAATTCACGAATTCAACGTTTTTCCTTCACTGGCTACTCTTTTGACTAAAATACCTCATCACGTAGTCTTTTCAATCAAAGCTGTCCAAAATTCTACAGCCAAGCAAATAACATGAAATTAGAAACATGCAATACTAGACTTTCCTCCAGGAGCCCTGGTATGCTCTAGACATCAGGCCTATAAAGAATAAAGCCTTTTAAAAATATGAAGCATAACACAACCCTTTCAAGAAGCGAGACTTTTGGGAGTGAGGGATAATGTCAGTTAACTCTCTCTTCCTTTAAAAAGGTCAAAGACAGGCATATAACATTTCCTCCTTAGATCGCGTTCTACCCACAAACCACATCACAGTTTCTCCAGTCGCCAAAAAACATTAGCCAGCGGGAGTGTTTTCTCTACATTCTCACCGTAGACTGAAAATCCAACTTACCTCGGAATCGAGCTGATTAGTTTCAAACAGGAAATTTACCAATAAAGTTAATTATGTATTAATAATAATAATTAGGGAAGCCCACCAAGCCCTGCTGCAGGGGGGAGTCGAGGGGAAACGAGGAGTAGGAGGGTGTAATCCTCACAACAATCAGACAAAATCCTAGCCTGCAGGGTTGGTTCCAGGAACCAGCAAATTCTGCCTAATAAAGGGGGGAGGGGGGGTTTAGGGGAGGAGAAGGCGAGAAGGGTTCCCCAGCTCTAAAAGGGAAGCGCTGCAGAAGCATGGCTGAGCGGAGCTAGTTTTCACAGTACTGCAGTGTCCCGGGGTCCCCCGCAGTGCTGCTTCCGTGGCACCCCGAAAGCTCTGGCCAAGCCTGGTGCGGGGGCTTCAACAGTAACCCCGTTCCCAGCTGGGAGGTGGCAACCGGCAGGAGGGTCCCTGGAGGGTCCCCTGGGCTACGTGGTCCCCCAGGGCTGCAGCTACGAGAGCCGAAGGGCCGGCAGGAAGGTGAAAAGGATACTGTTGGGGCGCCTGGGTCTGGAGGGCCCTGATGTTCGGGTGAGGAGGGGCCGCTGCCGCCGCCGCCGCCGCCGCCGCTGCCGCCGCCGGGTGAGGAGGCGGTACCGCTGCTGCCGCCGCCGCCGCCGCTCCGGTGCCGGGTCCGGTTCCTGCTGCAGCCGCTGAGCCTGATTTCAGAGCCGGTTTCTGCGGTAAACTCATGGCAAAGCGAAGCCACCAACCCCCCCAGAGCGGGACCGGGCGCGTCGGGGTGCAGGGGCCGGGGGCAGCGGGGGGGCGGGATGGGGGCAGACCCGGGGAGGCGGCGGGAGCGGGGGGCCGGGGGGAGGCTGGGAGGAGGAGGAGGAGGGGGCCGGGGCCGGTCACACACGCCCGCCGCCGCCGCCGCCGCCGCCGCCGCCGCCGGCAGCAGCAGCCGCCCCGCGGGCCAGCACAACCGGCTGCCGGTCTCCGTGACAACGCGACCCCGGGGGGGGGCCGGACCCGGCGGGGGCAGGAGGCGGAGAGACCGGACCTTTCACGGCAATATCCTCATGGGCCGGCGGCGGGGGGTCTTTATCCCCCTCCCCGGGGGAAGCGGCGCCCTTCTCGGTAGCGGGGCTCAGGCGATGCGGGCGGATTTTCTTCACTCAACGAGCAGAGCATCCAACATGGCGCTGCGGCCGCCTCCAGCAGTCCGGCAGGACGGCCGCTCGGAACACTTCGGACCTTTTCGGAACGGCTCGGGAGGCCGAGGGTGGGAGGCCCCTTCGGCTCTTTCCGGAGACTGCGAGCGATCGGGATTCTTCGGAGATGCTCGGGTGCGTCTTCGGCCACCGTTCGGGAGCGTGCGGGGGTAACTCGCTTTCTCGGGAAAGATCGGCGAAGGGGCTTCTCCGGCTCGCCGCGACGGGGGTGCGGGGCGGAGGGAGAGACCAAAGGCAAGGTCTGGCCTACGAGAGCCCTCCCCTGCGGCCCAGCCTCGAAGAACAATGGTAACGGCTCCGGAGCCTGCGGTCCTCCGAGCCCTGCCCCCAGGGGCGGAGAGGCGGCGGCGACGGGGCGAGAAAGCTCGGTAGTGGAAGGAACCGCTTAACCGGAGTGAAACCCAGAGAGGATAGGAACGCGCCGAGGGGGCTTATTAGCATGACAGGTACCACTCGCTGGTCCGTAACCGCGCGTTTCGCATCCGTTATGTCGACGGGTCGTCCTCAGACGCTCTGAGAGGGAAATGGAATGAGGAGCCCCATTTCCGGGGGACACGGAGGAAAAGTGACTGGCCCAAGGTCATCCTGCCAGGAAAGGACAGAGCCAAGCCCGGATCTAAATTCCACCTTCACCTGGACGAACCTAGCCGCTCCCACGTACGCTGGGGACATGGTCCGACCCGCCTTATCTCATCAGCGGCCTTAACTGCGGGCGCTGTGCATGATTCCTCCCAAGGCCTACCCAGCACTGGAGCGTCCTTTGGCCAGCAGCCGGGGGTCAGCTCCCCAGTGCCCTGTGCTGGGGTGACATTTGTGATAAGGTCCTTTTCCTCCCAGCTGGACCTACCAAGATCGTTCCCACCCCGACCCCGCACCCCCCACCCCCATCAGCGGCCTGGTCCTAACTAAGCACAGCGGCATTGAGTGCAAAGGAATCCGTCATGGAGCGATCCGGGTAGCAGTAGTTCATAGTGCTGAGCGCTTCACATAAACTATCCCATGCAGTCCTGTGAAATACGTAGTACCCATTCTACAAACGAATAAACTGATACTAGGCAGGCCCAGCACCATCCCATAACAGAGAAACTGAGGAAATTGAGGTTCAAAGCAGACAGGAGTCTTTCCCAAGATCACATGTTCAGTGTAGTTGGCAGAGCCAAGATAAAAGCCCAATTCTGACTCCTTCTACCCTGCTTCACACTGCCTTCCTCTTTTTTCTTTCAAATGCACGTAAAGCTCTACACATAGGGGATGCTTAATTCTTGACAGTCCCTGGGAGCCCCAAATGCTCCTGCTGGAATAAAAGAGCATCTGGAAGACAGTGACACCACAACTCCCCCATGGCATCTTTCTGGCTAGGGTTCCACAGTTCCTGGCATTGAAAAGAAAGCCTCATTCCCCATCTCCAGACTGGAAGATGACAGCTACTTTGGAATCCTAAACCGTTTGGATGTGTAACACCTGAATATTTAGGACTGGATTGTCTACTCCTCTCCAGGCATGACTGGCTCCAGGAAGAATTCCCAAGTGGTCCTTCAGTTCCCCAGATTCTCCTGTCACGTTCTGAGATCTCGGGCTTCCTTATCCGAATCAAAACCTGTTCACAGGAAAGGATTCTGACTTCTCATTTACACTAGGGTGATAACAGACTGATAATTGCTTAATTGTTATTTTCTGAGCTAGTTTCATTTTCTAACTTAATAATTGCTACAAGAATCAGGCAATTACTGTGTGCCCCTTCTTTGCTAAGCACTTTATGAACCTTATCGCTTTTAAAAAGTGTAGACCTTGGGCAAAATAATGTAAAAGTCCCAGATAAGATCTGGCCGCAGGCAATCAATGGGATAAGCTTGCAGGGAGCAAAATTAAAAAGGTAAAGCTCTCTACTTTCATCCAAAAGCATGGATGGCCCTGCTCAACACCTCCCCACTCGCCCAGAGCAGCTAATATTTCTTGAGGCACCTACTCTGTGCCATAGCACTACTATGCTAAACAATTTGCTTAGATTAACTCATTTCCCCCAACAACTCTCTAAGGTATTATACCTCATTTATAAATCAAAAAACAACTGAGATTCAAATATGTGGAGAAGCAACTTAAGCAACTTTTTAAGTGAACCTGACAGAATTCAAATGCAGGGCATTGAGTCTAGGTCTAATTTGCCACATTGCCTTCAACATAGCAACCGACCCACTATGGCCAGAGGAGCTGTCAACAAGAAAAGCTGATTTTGGTAACTTGCCTGTTAAGAGCCCACCTTGGCTCCTCCATTGCCTTCAGGATCCAGTCGAAATCTGAGATCCTTCAGTGACTGGGCTCTGCGTCCAATCTGCCGCACTCCACCTCAATTCCAGAGCTGCAGCCACCTTGATCTACTTACTGGTCTATTGGAAACAAAACCATTTTTCTCACCCTGGAGCCTGTGTTCAGGCTACTCCCAAACCATCCTCTCTGCCCTTAGCCAGTTGGCTGATTCTTTCTTCAAAGTTTGGCTCAAGCATCACCTCCTCCTGGCAGCCTTTCTTTACTCCCCAAGCTGAATGAGGCAGCCCTTCTTTAGGCCCCCTGAGCGGGCATGCTTAACTCTCAGGGCACTCTCAGTGTTGAGCAATTAAGACTACAGCCATGGGAATCAAATGACCTGAGTTTGATTCTCAGCCCTGCCATCTTTTATTAGCTGTATGTCCTTGGAGAGAGCACTTAACTTCTCCAAGCCTCGGTCTTCTCGTCTGTAAAATAAAGAGATTCTACTTCCTAGAGTTATCAGAAATAAAACAAATCCAAAGCACTTTGCCCAATCCCTGGCTCATAGTAATTCTTGTATGTATTTTAGCTATTTTTATTCATTTATGTAGAGACTATACTTACTCATTCAAAATATCTCTGCTATCTAGGACTCAAAAATTGGATGTGAAATTTTGCTGAATGAATGCATAATCATGAATTGCCGGAAGATTTGGTGTTAACCTGGAGAAGTCCTGGGTGACACGGAGCCCAGGCTGGGCCTCACTGCACAGGGAGAGAGAAAGGCGAGAGTATCCTAGAGCAGGCAGTGCTGACCCAGGAGAGGAGTATTGTGTTTTTGACCAGCCATTCACTGCTCCCAGAGCCCAAACACAGCCTCCGGCAAAGACCTACCTCTCCAAAAAGCCACAACAAGTGAGATAAAGACTCTAAAGACTCAGCTTACGTCTTCTCATGGCTGGGTGATAGTGCATTGCTTATTTGTTAGCATGTGGGGTCACTGCTGTGTTTCTCTGAGTGAGCTAGGGATTGGGTTCGGGGGGGCCCCTTAATTTCTTAATTGAAGTCCATGAGACTTGGTTTGCAGCATCCTTGTGATATAGTCTTTATGAACCAAGTGACCTAGTAATCTCAATTTTCAAGTCCCTAAGGTTAAAGTCCACCCCCACCCCCTCGCCAAAAAAAAAAAAAAAAAAAACTCTTTCAAAAATATTGTGGCAAGCTCGAGTTCTCTGACTCCTTCATTTTTCCTTCTGGAGGAACTGAACTTTAAGCATAAAAACAAGCCGTATTATGCCAAGAGAAGCCATTTGTATTAGCCACAGAGAAAGTTAGGTGCTCCACTCTGAGACATGCAAACATCCACCAACACCTGCTGAGGGTAGAACTAGGTATGGACCTTGGTGGCCCAAGATCTAGACCCTGGGCTATTAAGACAGGATGAAACACCAAAGGAGTTTAAAAAAAGTGAGGGGGAAGGAAGAGAGACCGTAGGGCTCCCACCTAAAGTGGAAGTGGGTAGAAGGAGAGAAACCCCAATGGGAAAAGTAATGTTTTGTTCCATTCACTGTATGGCTGTACTGCAAGCATGTTCATGATGGGCCCATAAACGCTCATTCCAGTAAAGAGCTGAGCTTTTCCAAATATCTCAGGGCCCAGGGATAGGGAGGCGTGTGACAGTGGTGGTTCCTTTCAAGACTTTAAGACAAATCTGGATTCTACCCTTACAGACTAGCTGTAGGACCTTAATCAAGTTTCCTAATTTCTCTGGGCCATTTGCAAAATGAAGACAAGAGGTCTGCCTCTAACAGATTAAAGCAAGAATTAAAGGAACCTCTCTGTAGACACTATCAACAGGACCTAGGGCATGGTAGGCACCTCAGCAACCACTCCTTCCTTCTCTGTTCCCTCCAGGACAAAGTTGTAGCTTCTCTGATTTAATGTCACTCTCACTTCTGGGGTCAAGCTGTCCTACCCCTTTGCCTATGGTATATGTAATGATTTCCAGTTCTATGCGTGGAGGTGACCATAGCCCTTGTCAGCCACTGTGGCCACAGATAGTTCAGGTTCACCAAGATGCAAGAGGGAGTAAAAGGTATTATTATAGAATGGAAAAGATGGTAAATTTTGTTATGTGTATTTTACCACTATTTTTAAAAAGTGTCATAGAGTCTAGTTTGGACTGAAAAACACCATTAGAGTTTGCCTTTCGCAGGTTCTTGGTTTTAGGGATAGAGCACAGAGACGGGAAAGGATTTTTTCAGAGTCATGCAGGAAGGGAGCAGCAGAGCCAAGACTGAGAGACCTGTCTTCACTCCAGACTATGGTGTCTCTCACAGTTTGATCTTATCCTCCCATTAAGAAGTAGGATGGGCTAGGCGCGGTGTCTCAGGCCTGTAATCCTAGCATTCTGGGAGGCCAAGGCAGGAGGATCGCTCAAGGTCAGGAGTTCGAAATCAGCCTGAGCAAGAGTGAGACCCCGTCTCTACTAAAAATAGAAAGAAATTAATTGGCCAACTAAAAATATATAGAGAAAAATTAGCCGGGCATGGTGGCGCATGCCTGTAGTCCCAGCTACTGGGGAGGCTGAGGCAGAAGGATTGCTTGAGCCCAGGAGTTTGAACTTGCTGTGAGCTAGGCTGGTGCCACGGCACTCTAGCCTGGGCAACAGAGTGAGACTCTGTCTCCAAAAAAAAAAGAAGTAGGATGCTTGCTCTCCTTGGCTTTTTCCACTTCAGGCATTAGCCATTCCTCCCCTCTATGCTTCTGGGGTCACAGCCAATCATCAGAATTTATCTAGCAAGCACTTACTGAGTGACACCTATTTGCCAGGCACTGTGCTGGGCTCCTAGAGAGGCATATAAGGCCACATCTGGTGGGGAAGAGAAACATATAACCAGATAACTACCCTATGACTTGCAAATTAAGTAACATCCCTATAATTATTTACATTAAAAAGTCAATATCATGTCACTCCTCTGCTCAGAGCCCTCCACTATGTTTCTTTTCCTAGAAAGGGGAAAGTGGATCCAGGGGCCCTGGGAACAGACAAACCTGGGTCCTGACCCCAGCTCTGCAACTTTTGTGTGTGTGTGGTAAGATATAAATAACATAAAATTTACTACTTTATTTTTTTTAAGTGTACAGTTCAGCAGCATTAAGTACATTCATATTACCATATAACGATCACCACTATCTATCCATCTCTAGAACATTTTTTTTTAGAGATGGGGTCTCACTATGTTGGCGAGGCTGGCCTCAAACCCCTGGTCTCAAGCAATCCTCCTGCCTCAGCCTCTGAACATCTGGGATTACAGGTGGGCACTAGCACATCCAGCCATCTCCAAAACTTTCTCATCATCCCAAACTGAAGCTCTGTGCCCATTAAACAACTCCCCATTGCTTCTGTCCCCTGGCCTCTAAAAGCCGCCACTCTACTTTCTGTCTCTATGAATTTGACTATTCTAGGTACCTCATGTAAGTGGAATCATACATTATTTTTCCTTTTTTTTTTTTGAGACAGAGTCTCACTCCATTTCCTGGGCTAGAGTGAGTGCCGTGGCGTCAGCCTAGCTCACAGCAACCTCGAACTCCTGGGCTCAAGCAATCCTTCTGCCTCAGCCTCCCGAGTAGCTGGGACTACAGGCATGCGCCACCATGCCCGGCTAACTTTTTCTAATATATATTTAGTTGGCCAATTAATTTCTTTCTATTTTCAGTAGAGACGGGGTCTCGCTCTTGCTCAGGCTGGTTTCAAACTCCTGACCTTGAGCGATCCTCCAGCCTCAGCCTCCCGGAGTGCTAGGATTACAGGCGTGA
>CAUYRT010040485.1:0-28910 GCA_963574885.1 Lepilemur ruficaudatus
AGGTGTACAGTTAATCACATGAATCAGTTTTTGAGGAATTCTTTTCCCCTATTGAGACCCCTAATTCTGCTCCCCAACTACTTTTCAAGCATATCCCACCCCTCCACAGTGACCCCCCACGTCACTCAGCCTTGGGTCTACTCCCCACCCCCCAATTCCCCAGTGTTCACTTCCACCCTTTGAGCACCATAGTGTTAATCAGTCAATACCAATTTGATGGTGAGTACAAGTGGAACCTATTCTTCAGGTCTTGTGTCACCTCACTTAGAATAATGGGCTCAAGCTTAATCCAGGATAATACAAGAGGTTCTAACTTACTGTCATTTCTTAAAATTGAGTAATATTCCATTGTGAACAAATACCAGATTTTAACAATCCACTCATGCATCATTTATTACATTTTTAAACCAAGTATTACAAGATGCTTAGATTAAAATTTTTTTTTTCCTTTTCCAGGATATCTCATCTTGCCATATTGCTGGAAAACATTCTCAAGTACATTTTAAATCCAATTCTCTCAAGGTATAAGAAAAAGAACTTCCACTTAATGAGTATTTGAGGTATTCTAGGGACATACAGGTTTTCTCCTTTATTCACCCTAAAAAAAGAGATGTGATTTGCCTTCTGGGAGAAAGCAGACTCAAAGAAGCAAAGTAGCTTTTCTATGATCACACATCTTGTGAGTGGCAGAACAGGGATTTTAATCTAGGCCTACCTATATGACTATAAGTCAAAGTTCATTACAACAGACAAAGCACTTATCAACATAAGGTCAAGTGTTGTTATCAAGAAGGTATGGTAGATTCAACTAGTGCTAGTGCTTCACAGATATCATTTAAATAATATGATTATGAAATTTTAAAGATTACTTCAGTGCATTCCTTTCCCTGACATTCTAACCTCTATTTGTTCCAGCCAACTACTGAATGAATCAATCAAACTAGAAACATGGCAGCTTTATTTACATAATAAGAAAGACAAGAGTTTTAAAGAATTTTTAAAAACTAGAAAATTTTTTATCACTTGTGTCATGGTTAGTGGGTTTAAGAGCCCACTTGATTAGAGGGATATATTAAACAAATCATAGAAATTCTATTGCAGTTGTATCAACATTAAGCAGTACTGTGTTTAAGTGGTCACTTCTAATTTCTGACAACTAGGTGGCAAAATCCAGAAAAGCAGAGTCTCTTCTTCAAATTTCTTTTGCATACATTCCAACTGCATAGTTACTGGTGTATAGTAGGGTCAGTTCAATCTCTTAGATTTTTTGCTTTTTGGTTATTTACAATCTTTGGTCTAATGATGTCATTGTGCATACTTTTCCAAGTGTACTTGGACTACACTCACCTTCATATATATTATTCATAATGAAATGCCTAAGTAACCATTCAGAGAAGAATAATCACAAATGAAAATGTGATTTTTATTAAATGTGTTACTGAGCTTTACTTGGTTTTGATCATTGACTCTTTGAGATAGCAAGTTACAAAAATTAGAAAATTAGAAACATTAGTAAACTGTTTTCATGTTTCACAGATTGGTCAAAATATTTAACACAAAACACTGAGTATCATGGCTCCTTTAGAATTTATACACTTACATAAAGAAATGCTATAAAAATCTATATAGATTCTAGTGGCTCATATCATTAAGAATAATTTTTTGCTGAAAATGTTAAGTAATATACTTTTGCCTCAAGTGGGAATAAATCTGAACAGCAACAGTAGTAACTTTCAAATTAGCCATGCTATTGCAACACAGTGAGTGGCAAGAGGCCATTTTCTAATTTCATTTAGCTTTCTCTTCTGAGAATAAAGGTTACATTTAGTTCAGTAAAGATATATTACTGCTAAAGCAAACTACCCATGTGTTATCCTAACTTCTCATTATATGTGTACCATGTCATATTAAATTTGCCCATAGCCTTATTCTTACCAGAACTTTAAATAAAAAATCACAATATAATTTGCATTTAAACTTCAAGTAAAATGAGTACTTTTGAAATCACACGAATATATACACATGTGATGACTATCTGAGTTAAAAAAATGGTCCTACAAACTGTTAACTAAATATAAAAATATTTTTTGACCATTTGTTGTTGACATTTTTGGGGATGGAGCAACACACCTTAAACTCTTTGATAAATGGAAATTTATATCCAGAAATAGTATACAAATCTTATGGCTAATATAAGGTATAACTGATGTGTAATTCTTTGAAAATGTTTCTTTTTAAATTATACATTTTAATATATTATAAAACTATTTGACTAAAGTAATTTTAACGAGTAATGTTTTTTAAATTTTTTATAGACACACATTTTAAGAATTTGGTCCTACATCTTATTATTATCATTTTCAAGATACAGAAAAATATAAATAAATATACAGGGGATATACATACACCAGTCACCTATATTCTAAAATTAACATTTAATATAGTTGCTTATCACATTCATCTATCCATCTACCTCTCAATCCATCCGTGTATCTTATTTTTAATGCATTTCAAGGTAAATTGCAGACAGCAGAAAAATTCGCCCATAACATATTAAATTTTAATTTCTTGTGCTTTTCCATTGAAAGTAATGTCCCCTTTGCCTGCACAAGGGTATGCAGTTGATTTCCAATGAGGAATGAAGAGCTATGTACTCTAGACCAGGGTTTAGCAAACTACAGACCATGTACAAAATCTGGTGCACTACCTGCATTATTAAATACATTTCTATTGGAACATAGTTATATTCATTTATTTACCTATTCTTTATGATCATATTGGCACTGCAGTGGCAGCTGGTCTAGTTGTTACATAGACCATATAGCCCTCTAAGCCTAAAATATTTACTATCTTGTCCTTCTACAGAGAACGTTTGATGACCTCTGTTTTTACCCAATTCTGTCCCCCAATTCCTCTGTGACCTACAGCCAATATTTTCACCAAATTAGAATTTAGGTTTGTTTCCTCATGCACAAAACATGGAATTGTGCTAACTGATCTGAGATTCCATCTCTCTCATTTTTTTGATTCCTCATCCTATATTTATTTCTTTCTCATATTATTCCCATTAATGAGTCATTGAACTTCCTTTGCCCCATTGCATGTTAATGGGTAGAATTGCTTCTTCTCCTCTAATTAATAATTCAACATAGATCCTGGCATGCAAAGCAAATTTCAACTTTTATTAAAATAAGTCTCCTAATCTTCAGGTCACCTTATATCTTTATTGAATAAAGACTCTCCTCAAAGCTACATCCTGCAATTTCTCTCAGTTTAATGCTAGAATTCGGACTTTGGACAGTAAAATTCACTATAACTGCCCCAGATTAATTCATGCACAATTATGGAGGAAAATTAGAATTGTTATATATGCATACCCACAAATCATCTCTCCCAATTAATATATTTTCATTAGACTGACTTAGTGTTTAATACCAAATTTCCTAGGATAAACATACCTTTCAATATAACATTTTAATCTATATTTATATCTATAAGACATTTAGAGGTAGAAATATCTCCAATACATTTTTAGTAAAAAAAATGATGCTAATGCCTTGAGTTACAAGTAAAAGCCATTCTGGATTTCAACAAAGGGGATTTGTCCCTTAGATATTTATGGCATTAAATGTGGAATTCTTAATTTTTCTTTGTCATTATTCATTTGTTTTGAGAGCATTTCCACAGATCTTGTCACGTGTTGTTTTTGCCTAACTGAACACGATTGTGGAGAAGGAAGCAAAGGGAGAGACAAAAAAGATTACAATGGAAGAGAAACTGATACTGCTTACATGTCAGTTGCTAGCCATATTAAACATATTATTTGATGATTAGAAAAAATTCAGTATTTGACACAGCAATATGATAATATATAGGTAGATAAATCTATATATTTACATGTTTGTTTATGTATCCATGTGTCTATCGATCTATTTATCTACCTGTGGTTTTATTACATTTTATAAAATTGGAAGGGAGTGTGGGTTAGATATGCAGCACTTAAATATTTTACCCATTTAAAATAACTGGACGTTATCCAAGTTGACTTGCATCCCACTGATTATAACTAAAAACTCCGACATTATTCTCTCATTTTGATGCTTTCAATAAATCATACTCTCCATTTAACCCTGGGTTTAAACTTTAACCAAATAATTTTGCTCTCACATATAGAAGAAGAAAAAAATCAATTTGTGCTTATTAAGGTAATTAGCTAAACATTGAGAAGGGTACAGTCTATTTTGCAATGACTACTGCTGTGAGTTGAGTTCTGTGGAAAGCAGACTCTGAGATGGAGTTTACCATGCAGGACTTTAGTAAGAAGTGCTGTTAGACTCGACACCTGAGGAAGGGGAGATAAGGAAGCAGGATTGAGCAGAGGGAGAAGTTAGGCTGCAACACAATCCCAAAGACAAGCTTGACCAATGCCCATGAGTATTTCTGCTGCCAGAATATACTTTCAGAGTTATCTGGAGTAAAATTGAGAAGGCTAGGAATTTACAAGCCTATACTGGCCTGATACTTGATATGTATCAATTTGGATAGAGGACCAACCTTAGAGGAAGTGGCTCTCTGCAGTTGAGGCAATCCCTGAAGACACTGACAGCCGAAGGCATTGTGTCCACAGCACTCTCAGCAGCTCAGACGGTAAGTCCTTCATTGAAGAGATATCTGGGTGCACATCACAGCATTCCTACAACTAAACTATTTGAACATAAGCTGCTACTAGTTTCATGTCAGTAACTATTTCTGAATGTGTTACAGCCTAAACCAGGTCCCTTGCCCACTGCCCAGTGAAGGCCAATATACTGAGACGGGGGGGTTGCAGCGGAGAAAGAATTTTATTTTGCAAGGTGCCAGGCGAGGAGATGAAAGTAATTTCTCAAATCCATCTCCCTGAGAATTTGGGAGAAAGGGTTTTTCAAGATAGTTTGGCTGGCAAAGGGCTAGGGAATGGGTCTGCTGATTGGTTGAGGATGAGCTCAGATATTTGGGAAGTGAGATTATCTTTTCAGTTGGGAGATTACTTGGGTAAAGTGGTCTTAAAGTTGTTGGA
Source organism: Lepilemur ruficaudatus (assembly GCA_963574885.1). Lineage (NCBI taxonomy): Eukaryota > Metazoa > Chordata > Mammalia > Primates > Lepilemuridae > Lepilemur > Lepilemur ruficaudatus. The sequence continues at coordinate 5,057 of CAUYRT010040485.1, forward strand.
TCCGTTCCCACTCCTATCCACAGGTCTGGCTGGCATCACTAGGTCTTCCCAGAATGCAGTCTGAAAAATTCCTCAAAGATCAGTCTTAGGATTCACAACAGCAATGTTATCTGTAGAGTCACATGTCTTGGGATTTACGAGAGCAATATTATCTATGGAAGTAGTGGGGGTGAGTCACAGACCTTGCACTTGTCAGGGAGGAGAGTGTCATCAAGCAGTAACGAGTCACAGTAGCAAGGAAGTTAGGGAACAATGGCTGGTTAACTTCTGGCTATGTCTACACTGGTATAAAATTCAGACTTTGATTACTATTTATACCTATGGGTCTACATTATTTTTAATTTTGACAGTTTTAAATGTATTTATGATTCCCCAAAATGTATAACAGCTCATCAAAAAGTATTCATAAAATACTAGGTTAAGAACCTATCAGTTTATCCTTATATGCTGATATTGATTTCTGAACTGAGGATCAAAAATTATTCTTCAAAATAATAAAAAAAATTAGTAGCTTTATTAGAAATTGTGTTTATCTTCAGACTATAAAAATGCTACATTAGAGATCAATGAGTGACCATTTTAAGGGTCTGCCTTTTTAAATTGCTAATGTCTAGTATATAAGATAAAAGAATGTAATAATGGAACTGGTTATCTTAACTTATACTTTAGGAGCCAAAAGAAAGCAAAATTCATGAATTCATTCAGAGATTATAGTTATTGATGCCTTTTGACACGTGTAAGAAATGCTGAAAATTGTCTTTCTTCACATTATCATGTAGGATGGCTACTTCTACTTATTATCAGTCAAAATAATTAAGAAAGACTATTGATAAATTGGATTCATTTTCAGTGAAATTAATTGTGCAATTTGCTTTAAACGCATAGTAGCTTGGTGCCTAGCAACTAAAAATCAATGATTGCATAGAATTTCATGTCAATGTAACTTTATGTAAACTATAAAATGTAAACTTTAAAGAATATCATCTCAAAAATTGCCTGGTAGCTTTTCCAACTATGATTCTTTTTCTGCCTTGTTAAAATGTATCAGAGGTGTCTTTATTATTGCTGTTACTTTTTAATAATTTCCTCACAGTGTTTTAAAGATTGACATTTTTTATAATTTCTATGTTTTAAATAAGCAAGCATAAAATAATATTATTGATCTGATTATAAGCACACAGTGCACACCTATTATTACATCTTTAAAAATTGGCTCACTCCTATAATCCTAGTACTTTGAGAGTCCAAGGCAGGAGGATCGCATGAAGTCAGAAGTCCAATACCAGCCTGGGCAATAGTGAGACCCTGTCTCTATGAAAAAATGAAAGGAAAAATTAGCTGGGCATGGTGGCACATGCCTACAGTTAAGTTCTCAGGAGACTGAGGCAGGAGGATCTTTTGAGCCCAGGAGTTTGAGATTGCAGTGAGTTATGATGATACTACTGCACTCTAGCCCAAGTAACAGAGCAAGACCATGTCTCAAAAGAAAAAAAAAATGACTTGTAATACTGAATCTGAATTCCTTATTACCTATAATAATTTTAATACTCATTGATTTTATTCTATTACACATCTATTTTTATTACAAAAATAAATTAAAACAACTATGAAGCAAAATTTAAATAAAAACCAAACACTACCAAGCAAATAAACAAGCCTACTCATTGATTCTAGAGACAATAAAATTTCATCTCTTTACCTTGTTTTTTTTTTTTATTTCAAAATATTAAGGGGTTACAAATATTTTTGTTACATGGATAGCTTTTGTAATGTTCAAGTCAGGGCTGTAAGTGTCCCCATCACCCAGATAGTGTTCATTGTACCTGATGGACGGGTGTTTGTCCTTTCCTTCTTCCCCCTTCCCTCTGCTTGATTCTTAATGACTTTTACTTCCCTCTGTGCACATGTGTGCCCCTCGGTTAGTTCCAATTTGTTAGAGTGTATGCTTTTTCATTCTTGAGATACTTCACTTAGGATAATGGTCTCCAGTTCTATTCAAATTGCTGTAAAAGGCATTGATTCATCCTTTTTTATGGCTGAGTAGTGCTCCATGGTATACATATGCCACATTTTATTTTTTTAAATTTTTTTGTTTTGTTTTCTTGCCACAAGTATGTGTGTATGTATGTATGTATTTATTTTCTTTATATGTTTTTTATTTCAAAATATTACAGTGTACAAAAGTTTTTGGTTAAATGTATAAATTTTGTTATGTTTGAGTCAGGGTTATAAGTGTTAAGATAATGTTCATTGTACCTGTTAGGTAGATACATCATTAAGATAGTGTTCTTTGTTCCTGTTAGGTAGGTTTTCACCTATCACCTTCTCTCCCCCTCCTGCTGGATTTCCACTGGTATTTACTTCCTACTGTGTATGTGTGCTCATCGGTTAGTTCCAATTTAATAGTGAGTACATGTGGTGCTTCTTTTTTCATTCTTGTGATACTTCACTTAGGATAATGGTCTCCAGTTCCATCCACATTGTTGCAAAAGGCCTTGATTCATCCTTCTTCATGGCTGAGAAGTATTCCATAGTATACATATGCCACATTTTGTTAATTTCATCATAAATTGATGGGCATCTTTGCAATTCTGTATTGTGCTGCAATAAACATTCAAGTGCAGGTGTCTTTTTGATAAAATGACTTCTTTTCCTTTGGATAAATACCCAGTAGTTAGATTGCTGGATCAAACGGTAGGTCTACTTTTAGTTTTACTTTAGTTCTCCGTATCAGGGAGATGTATGCTGGTGTCAAGTTGCCCATAGAGTGCTCAAGCAGGTTTGATGTTCCTCTGCTTTGGGGTGTGCCTTGCTCTGATGGAGGAGTCAGTCAAGCAGCACCATCGAGGGCCAGTGAGCAGGGACCTCACAGTCCGAACACCCCTTACTCCTCTGCAGGTCTTCAAGAAGAAAGATTTGAGCCCCACTGTCTTTGGAAGCCCCAATAGTGGGGAAGCAACGACTCCTGAGAGCCCCAGCTCTAACATCTTTCTAGGCAGCTACAGGTGGGGGAGGATAGGGAATTAAAAATCTGGATGGAGGAAAGCTAGCACTCTGGTCATCTCTGTCCCTCTCTCTGAAAGGCAGCCCCCCACCAGAATGTCCATGCTCTCGGGTCATACAGATTCCCCAGGCCCCACTGGCCCTCTGTGGCTCTGGTAGTCTAGGCTGGAGTTGGGAAATGTTTGTGTAACAACAAGTGAGATGAAAACTGAGGGGCTGAAGTCCCCTAGGAAGGACAAAGGTGCACAGTGGATGGAGAAGCAATATGGTATCTGCCATCTCAGCTTGTGTCTGTGGTGATGGGAAGTGCCCCAAGGGGACTGGAAGCCTGGTGTTTTGTTCTCAAGAATCTCCCAGTTCAGTGCCGGCAGCAGCTTTTGGGCTCCCAAGGGTAAAAGGGCTCTCCAGCAGCCCAGGAACCTTCTGACTACCAGAGATGGGAAGGAGAGAGAAACAAACCGCTCCACCCACCCTTTTCTCTGGAATCCAATCCTCTCAGGAGTTGACCTCTGCCAGTATCTTGCTCCTTCTTGTTCTGCTCTGCAGCTTCTTCCCATGGAATCTCTGGTAGGTTCTGGCACTTTTCCCTTGGAATTACACCCTATCTGTGATTGTTTGCTTTTTCTTTTTCATCTAAAAGATTTCCTTCTTTCTGAGACAATCTGGCAGCTAGTGTCTCTGGTCAGCCATCTTGTCCCAAATCCCCTACACATACCACATTTTATTAATCCACTCATGAACTGACAGGCGGTTAGGTTGATTCTAGATCCTTGCAACCATGAATTGTGCTGCAATAAGCATTTGAGTCCAGGTATCTTTTTAATAAAATGACTTCTTTTCCTTTGAGTAGATACCCAGTAGTGGTATTTCTGGATTGAATGGTAGAACTACTTTTACTTCTTTGAGAAATCTCCATACTGTTTTCCATAGAGGTTGTACTAATTTGCAGTCCCACCAATAGTGCATAAGTGTTTCTTTTTCTCTCCATCCATGCAAGCATCTATTGCTTTTGGACTTTTAAATAAAAGCCATTGTAACAGGGATAAGGTAATATCTCATTGTAGTTTTAATTTGCATTTCCCTGATGATTAGTAATGTTGAGCATTTTTTCATGTGTTTGTTGGCCATTTGTCTATCTTCTTTTGATAAGCCTTATTTAACCCATTTTATGACTGTCTGACAGGTACTATTGACACAGGGCTGGTATTTCAGTCCCCTGATGTGTTCTATTTACTGCCAGTGGTAGCAATGTTGTTGCTGTGTAGAAGTTTACTCATCTATGATCCCTAGTGCATCCTGCTACCCTTCTGTCTTTTCCCTTCATATTCCATCTGCTCGTTATCTAAATTTGATTCAGTGTTTTGGGGAAGTTTTCTTTTTCTTTTCTGAAATAGAAAAAAAAATTTTACCCCAGCACAAATCTTATAAACCTTTTCAGGAACATTTTCCTTCTTTTCTCTATTAATTCCGTAGTGAACCCATACTGACATCTGATTTTATTGTTTTCCTGTCATAGGTGCTGATATCAGCTTTATTAATAGAATAGGGTATATCCTTTTGATGATTATCACTATCTTAAAAAGGAAGTGTAGTTACACATTCTAACTGTGATATGCAGAGGAATGTTACTATGTTATCATCATTAAGATACCATTACAAGAAACTTTTCTGTTTCTAAATGATGCTCCCCCAAAAAAACTTTACTCATGCACATTACAATGTCCTTGTGCTCACTCCCCTACCCTGTTAACCTCTATTTTGCTTCAGATCTGGCCTCTACATTGTAAACCATAGATTTCCAATAGAGTTATCTCTACTGCAGGCAAAGCACACTTCTCAAAATGCCAGTCATTTTGATCTTTTGCCTAAAAATGTAGAAGGTAATGTAGTGTAGATGAAAAAGAACACTGAACACTTAGTCAGGTGCCCTGAATTTTGTTAGTTGTGTAATTTTCTGAAGATTCTGAATTGCTCTGGTTTTAGTTCCTCATCTATAGCACAGCATGCCTGTCACAAATTGAAGTTTGAATGAAAAAAGTCTATTTTGTTGTGTAAACTATACGTCATTTACTGTCATTTTACAAGTATAACCAATTACTATCACATCCAGTCCAAATCCCATTGCCATTTTTCAGAGCCTTCTAAAACTGGACCTCATCCTATTCACTCAGTATTACTTACCACTCCACCTCCATCATGACCAGTTTCTGTTGTCACCAGACAAGGTTCCTCCTATTCCTTTGCAAAATTACAATAAACATTTATTTTAATTCCTGTATTTTTGCTCATCTTCTTTCACCTGTTTTTTCCCTCTAATTTCCCCTCTGACATGAAAATATTATGTTAGAAAGAGACACAAAATGAAGATATAGAATTAATCTTATAAATTATTAGATGCACTAGGTAATGAGGCATTAAGCAGAGGGGAGCCTTGGGAGTGAAGAAGTGCTATCAATAAAAGAGACACCAGTAGACATGTGGACTGATGGAAAGAATGGTGTCAAAACTGTCTCTACAATTTGGAGCCAGATGAGTTGGAAAGGGTAGGTACCATCAATAAGGACTAAAAACAGAGGACAAATAATGAGGGTTTTTTTTTGTTCATTGAGACTTTGGTCACGTAATTTTTGTCAGGACATCCAGGAGAATATATCTGACAGGCTTGGACTCAAATAACAAGTGGCAACTGAAATTTTATATTCATAGTTTTATGCCCAGATGTCACAGTTTGAATTTTCATTATATATCCCTGGTGAAATAGATAAAATACTAGGCAATATTGTCCAAGGTCCTTCTTGCCTTTGTACTTCTAAAACTGAGATGCTACAATCTCATTGGCATGGCTTTAGCCGCAAATAAAACAAGTGACATTTTAACCTAGCATTGGCTACTATTTATAAAAAAATTACCAAATCCCAAAATATCTGTTCCTCATGGTTTCCACCTAAGTTCTACTCAGCAAATTGCATAATTTAGGATTTATCACATTCAGCACTCCATATTTTGGTACTAATTTTGGAATTAGGATTGTGTCTGTTACAGTTGTCAAAAGACCTAAATCAGACTGGATTAAGCAACTAAGTATATATTTAGTTCATATTACTATAAATTTGAGAAGCAGCTTCAGCCATGGTTGGATTTAAAATTTTAAAAAGACATCAGAACTGAGTTTCTTTTCATCTCTTGTTCCATGTAGGCTTCATTTCAGGTTGTATGTGGCTGCTCTACAGATCCAGTATCTTCTTTCATAGGGCATTTGACTATACCTGTTACTATTCTTCCAGACTCAAGTAGATAAGTAAAGTATTCTAAGAATTTAGATTTTTGATTGGTTATAGATGAATATAGTATGGTAAAGTCAATATGATCACAGGAGAAAATTAGAACAAGGCTTGGAAGGAAGTTTATTACGATCACAGGTCACAGAGAAAAGGTAATGACATTCCACACAGGGCCACAGAGTGGTTTTGGTCAGGTGGGGTAAGACAGGAGGAAGAAGTTGAAACCAGAACTCTTGAAACCAGAGCTTTTTATAGGAGGTTTCATGGAAAAGTCAAGGCAGGGCAGAGTTATCAGGTTAGGATAGGCTAGTTTGAATAATTTCAGTGGACTTTGGACTCTAGGTGGTCTCTAGTTGTCTGGTACCTGGCCCTAGGATGATTTAGGGTAGAGGAAATATAGGTTTGGTGTGTGAGAGTTAGGTAAGGAAGTGGTTGAGTATACAAACTGGGATTGGTTGATTTGCATATGAAAGACCTGCTTCAGGTTCAAACTTTTTGCTATCCCTAAGAAATTTCTAGCTCTTAAAGGGGCAGTTTCTTCCTCACCAGAAAGCATTTTAACATGTCAAAGCATCGTAGAGTACAGAAAATAAAAATGGTTAATACATAAAGAAAGCCTTCCTTTTGATTTCTGATATTTCTTCCAAATGTTCTCACCGTTATTTTTTTCCATCACACATCCACTGCTTTAAAAATAACTTTGGATGATGTGGTAGTACTATTTTAGTTTCTTAAGGCACCTCAGTACTGTTTTTCATAATGGCTTTCCTAAATTACATTCTCACCAACAGTGTATGAGCATTCCACATTTTCCCCCGTGTCCTCATCAGAATTGTTATTTTTTTGTCTTTTTGTCTTTTAGCCATTCTAACTAGGGTGAGATAATATCTCACTGTGGCTTTGACTGCTGAGTATATATCCAAAAGAAAGGATATCAGTATATCAAAGTGATATCTGCACTCCCATGTTTATTGCAGCACTATTCACAATAGCTGAGATATGGAATCAACCTAAGGGTCCATCAGTGGATGAATGGATTAAAAAAAATGTGGTGTATATACTCAATGGAATATTACTAAGCCATAAAAATTATGAAATCTCATCATGAACAGCAACATGGATGGAACTAGAGGGCATTATGTTAAGTGAAATAAGCCAGGCTCAGAACAATAAATGTTACATGCTTTCACTCATATGTGGGAGATAAAAAAGTAAATCTCATGAAGGTAGAGAGACAAATGGTAGTTCTAGAGGCTGGAAAGGAAAGGGAAGATGAAGAAAAATTGCTTAAGAGGTACAAAAATACAGTCAGATAGAAGAAAAAAGTTCTAGTGTCTGATAATACAGTAGGAAAATTATAGTTAACAATTTATTGTATATTTCAAACTAGTTAGAAGAAAAAACTTATAATGTCCCTAATACACAAAAAAATAAATATTTCAGATGATGGATTTCCCAATTACCCTGATTTGATCATTACACAATGTATGTGTGTATTGAAATATCATATGTAACCCATATATATGTACGACTATTACATATCAATTTAAAAAATAACTTTTTTCAAGAAATACAAGGCACTTATTTGATTCTTGAAAGAAAGATTGAGTCCCAATCAAAAATTTAATAATGAGAAATGTGGAAAAATGAATCTCCAAACAAAAATTGTCAGTTATTGCTGGAGAATGATGAAATGATTATTCTGAAGGCAAACATTAAATATATACTATGGTGTCTGTAAGTAAGGTTTCATTTGTTGTTATTGGGTTACAGATAAAAATACTTGTACTTTATACACATATTTTATTTGAATGGCCTGAATTTTTTGAGATGGAGAGCAGTCCAAAAAAGTTTCAATTCTCTATTGAAAATTATTGGGAAAATCTGATATGAATTGTTAGTTTAGCTACCAGAAATCCATATAGCTAAAAATAAATGTATTATTTATTCTTGCTAATGGTAGCTAGTGCCCATTAATTATCTATTATGTACCAGGCATTTTATGTATGTTATCTCAATTGAATCTCACAGCAATCCTCGTAGGAAGATATACTAGACAATTTGTCATTTAGCTTTGACATGTTTTTCAACTCAAGACAGAAAACTGAGGATGCAAGTTGAGGGGAAAAAAGCCATCCATGCCAACCATTCTTCACAAATTATTTACTCCATCCTAATCTGAGTTATCACCGCCCTTTTGCAATTGGAATTACTAAAACACAAGGTGGAAGGACCAGATGTGCAAGAAATTCCTGCACTTAACAACATTAATTGATAGACATCACACTGTACATCAAGCCCTGGTGCACTGAAATGTTGACTTGGCCTGAACTTATCCTGAATGAGTTTTCTGAATATAGATGATACAAATCTTAGTATGAGAAAGCAGGCCTAGATAAACATGGGCATGGGGGCTTTAGAAAATTCCGCAAAAGCAATGAGACTTAGGTATGAACATAAAAATGAAGAAAATGCTAGACTGCGTAATTCAATATTGCCTTCCCTATGCATGTATGCAGAAGAAATGAAGTATTTTAAAATAAATTATTGTAAAAATTGTTCTGAATTGGATTTCAATTATGTGTGTTATCAACGAATTTACACCACATCTAGTGTATTTGAATGGACATATTATTAAATAATTATGGACTTTCTTAATCTAAAAAGCAAAAACTGAACATGTTACACTAGTGGGTTTTATGGCCACATTTAAATTTTCATGTATAAATTTATCTTGCAAGACATTGTTTCCAATTGAGTTACAGTTCATGCTGGGCAACAGTTTCATGTAAACCAAATAGATTGCTTCCCTTCAAAGCAGCCAGATGCTTAGTTCATCTAACAAGGCAGACTGAGGAGAAATTTTTTAGTGGTTAGTTCTTACTTCATAAAGCCAAACACTTTCCTTAATTTCTTATTCACATTGTTTGTCATTATAGGTGCAGTTTCACTTTTGTGACTTTTCTATACTGCACATGGAGAAGAAAAGATGTTGATTATGTTTTTTTTCCCCCTAGTATTCTATCATTTCCTTGATAAAATCTCTCTCTCTCTTTTTGTTTCCAAACAGTGAATATGTACTGGTTGTGTGATATAAACAGATTACCTCAATTTACCATGCCTCACTGAAGAATGTACAAGTCAAAATCAATGCTACTAAAAAATGACCAATTGCAAAAACCAGTTTATTGGTGCAATTTCACCTTTGAAAATGCAAAACTCATAACAGGGGTGTCTTCTACCAATAAGGGTGCTTCTTGGGTGTTGAAGAATAAATATTTTTTTTCAAAATTTATCTTAATCTTAAAAAGAATTAAACATGTTTTCATGATTATTTCAGCTTTAGGAATATTTCTGAGAAATAACTCATTATAATAGGGCTTCTATACTTTATCTTTCAAAGTGTTGACTATAAACATATTTTATGAATATGTCATACATCATTTCTAAGTTATGTGTGTGTTTTAAAATGTACTCTGGTTGCAAATATCAGGATTGGTACAGTTTTAAAGTGTACTAGTAATTTATAGGAAAACCAAAAAATGGTTTCAATGACAATACTATTTCTTTTTTTAATTTCAAAATTTTAAGGACGCACAAATATTTTTGTTATATGGATATACTGTATAATGCTAAAGTCAAGGCTTTCAGTGTGCTCATCACCAGGACAGTTTTCATTGTATTCAATAGGTAAAGGTTTTTTTGTTATTGTTTTTGTTTTCTTTTTTAGCATAATTCTTTTTTTTTTTTTTTTTAGTTCAGGATATTATGGGGGTACAAACATTTTGCTTATGTGAAATGTGTTTGCCTTGCCCAAGGCAGGGCCACAAGCGTGTCCTTCCCCCACACAGTGTGTCCCATTTCTATTAGCTGTGGGTTTACCCCTCCACCCCTCCACTCCCCCTACCTGACTGGCACTCAGTGAGTATTACTACCACGTGAACACTTTGGTGTTGATCAATTAGTACCAATTTGATGGCAAGTACATGCGGTGCATGTTTTTCCATCCTTGTGATACTTCACTTCGAAGGATGACCTCAATCTCTATCAAAGATAATATAAGAGGTGGCAGATCACCATTGTTTTTTGTAGTTGAGTAGTATTCCATGGTATACATATACCACATTTTATTAATCCACTCATGTATTGATGGGCACTTGGGTTGTTTCCACATCTTTGCAATTGTAAATTGTGCTGCTATAAACATTCAAATGCGGGTGTCTTTTTTATAGAATGTCTTTTTTTTCTTTCAGATAGATGCCTCGTAGTGGGATTCCTGCATCAAATGGTATTTCTATTTTTAGCTCTTTGAGGTATCTCCAAATTACTTTCCCCAGCAGTTAATTATCCCCTCTTCCCCATTCTTAGTTTCCTATGTCCTTTACATCTTTTTATATCTGTGTGTAGCCATCATTTATCTCCCATTTATTAGTGAGAATATGTGGCATTTGTTTTTCTATTCCTGAGATACTCTACTTACAATAATGGTCTTCAGTTTTATTCAAGTTACTGTGAAAGACATTATTTCATTCCTTTTTATGGCTAAATAATATTCCACAGTATGTGTGTGTATGTGTATATATATGTATATATCACATTTTCTTTATCCACTCATGGATTGATGGGTACTTAGGTTGATTCTGTATTTTTGCAGTTGTGAATTGTTATTTATCAATGACAATACTATTTCAAATACTAATGTTGCTACTAAACGTCAATTTCTCAAGTTTATGTTGCTTGTGAGTCTTTAAAACAGTACTGATAAAATTAGCATATAAGACTCAAAGATTCATCAGTTCTCATATCAATTATTTGGAATATTATATGCTATTTAATACACAATTAACTTAAAAATGCATGCACAAAGCTATAGTAATCAAGACAGTGTGATATGAGCAAAATAATAGACAAAAGATCAATGGGACAGAATAGACAGACCAGAAATAGACATACATAAATACAGTCAACTCATCTTTGACAAAGGATGAAGGCAAGACAATAGAGAAAAGTTAGTCTTTTCAACAAATGGTGCTATAACAACTGGACATCCATCTGCAAAAAAAGTGAAGCTAAACACAGACCTTAGACCCTTCACAAAAATTAACTCAAAGTGGATCACAGACCAAAACATAAAACGAAAAACTATTAGATATCTAGAAGATAGCATAAAAGAAAATCTAAATGACCTTGCATTTGAAAATAACTTTTTGGATATAGCACTAAAGGCATGATCCATGACCAAAATAATTGATAAACTAGGTTTCATTAAAATTAAAAGCTTTTTTCTGCAAAAGATATTTTTAAAAGAATGAGAAGACAAGCACAGATTGGGAGAAAATGTTTGCAAAAGACATATCTGACATAAGCCTCATCCAAAATATACAAAGAAAATTCCTCAATCTCAAAATAAGAAAACAAACAACCTGATTACAAAACATGCACAGCAAAGGAAACAATCAACAGAGTGAAAAGACAACCTACAGAATGGGAGAAAATATTTGCAAACTATTCATCCAACAGGGGATTAATATCCAGAATATATAAGGAAATCAAATATCTCAATGGCAAAAAACTCAAATCAGTTTAAAAATGGACAAAATATCTGAAGTGGTATTTCTCAAAAGAAGACAGAAAAATGGCCAAAAAATATACAAAAAAAAAAAAAAAAGCTCTGCAACACTAATCATCAGGGGAAATGCAAATTAAAACCACAATGAGGTATCATCTCACTCTAGTTACAACTTATCAAAAAGACAAAAAGTAACAAATGCTGGCAAGGATGAGAAGGAAGAGGAACTCATACAGTGTTGGTGGGAACATAATATAGCCGCTATGGAGAACTTTAAAGTTACAGATAAAACTACCATATGATCTAAGAGTCCCACTACTGGGCCTTTATCAAAAGGAAAGGAAATAAATATTAATATATTGAAGATCAGATACTAGGAAACATATTATTTAATATTAACTATTTCATGTTGTGAATATTTAAAAAAATACCTAAAGTTGTAATAATGCTAAATTGTCATGTTTGGAATTTCATCCTGGATGATACCTAGGGAGACATCCTAGTATTTTATCAAACACAGAAATGATATGATTATTAGAGTCTTAGTAAAGAATGACTGAGGTTTCTAAACCATTTATTAAGACAATGAGTATCAATCATACCCATGTATACCCTTTCAATCCTGAAAGTTTTTGTTGGGTTGCTTAAGAAGCTCTTTGATAGTCAGAGAAATTGCTTATAAAAAAGGATGAATACTAGGTATTTAATTTTATATATGAAAATGTGAGAGACATGTGGGGCAAAGGCAATATATGTAACCTAAACATTTGTACCCCCATAATATGCTGAAATAAAACAACAAAACAAAACAAAAAAATAAATAGAACAAAAAAAGAAAATGTGATAGAAAGATGAAGAAGACTTAACAACTTTGACTACAACAGAAAGAAGGTGAGAATTGAGACAAAAAGATGAAAAAAAAGTGAAATTTTAACCTTAATCTTATGGATTATAAAGTATGCCCTCTGGAGACACTCCTTTGGTATTTGACACCATCTCATTTAAAAGGCCTTTCTATATTGGATATATATACATACATACATACATATATATATATCTCCAATCTCTCTCTCTCTCTCTCTCTCTCTCTCTCTGTGTATATATATATATATATATATGTATATGTATATGTATCTCTCTCTCTCTCTCTCTCTCTCTATATATATATATATATATATAGAGAGAGAGAGAGAGAGAGAGAGAACTGTGAACATAAACTGAAGACAAAAAGTTTGCTATAAACCATGCAAGTACCCACAGTAAAATAGAAAATCCCATGAAGCTAAAGCAAGGACCATAGAAAGGCACGGTACTATGCTGAACACAGAAAAAATCATTAGTGGAGACAAATGTGGCTGTTTAGTTATTTAGTATAATTTGTGCTCATTCATTTATTCAAAAATTATTTTTGATAATCACTATGTACCAAGCATAACACAGGTGATATGGTGTTGGTGTAAAGAGCCAGTTGAAACAAAATCCTGGCCCATGAGCTTGCAGTCTGTCCTGCAAGTGGAAAATTATTATCTTTGCTAATTTAAAAGTGTGATCTCTGTGACCACACTTTTGTAATATAAAGCAGTGCAGTGATCAATCCTCAAAGAGACTTTCCAATTATCTCTTTATACATTCAAATCATGACTTTCTGAAAACTGATTTGGACAAATCTTCCTCTATCTATATTGTGTATGGTCCTTCTGCTTTTAAATTGGTGAAACTCTGTCAACTTGTCCCTTGAGTGACATCCCTAGTTCTCATTTGCCTGGGGAACAATGAATTCTGCTTGATTTTTTGTCAGCACTGGTGGTCTTTGTGTTAGATCTGACACTAATGAACCCTTCTATGCATACACCAGGGAGTAATTATTATATAGACAAGAGATGATCAATTAATTTTCAGTCATGTTGCATTAAGCAGAGCACAGGACATTTAGGTAAGTTAATTGGCTTTGACATATATGTTGTACAAAATGATTCTGTTACATGTATAACTGGGATTTTCAAAGTATTCATCAAGAAGATGAATAAACAATCACACATTATTGCCACATTTTTATACACAATACCTTCAACTTCTTTGCTGTTTTCTAAGATAATGTGTAAGGGTCATTCTTGAATCCCATGGTGGTCCACTGGGATGACCCATGTGGGGAGATAATGTAAAGAACATCTGGCAATACAGAAGTGCAGGTATACCTCTTTTTATTGTGCTTCACTTTATTGTGCTTTGCTGATATCATGTTTTTTAGAAATTGCAGTTTTGTGGCAACCCTGCATTGAACAAGTATATCTGTGCCCTTTTTCCAACAGTATGTGCTCACTTCCTGTCTCTGTGTCACATTATGATCATTCTCTCAATATTGCAAACTTTTTCATTATTACTATATCCATTATGATGATCTGTGATCAGTTATCTCTGATGTCACTATTGTAATTATTTGGGGGCACCATGAATCATACCCATGTAAGATAGCTGATTTAATAGATAAATGTGTATGTTCTAAATGCTCTACTGACCAGACATTCCTACATCTAACTCCCTCTCCTTTGGCCTCCCTATTTCCTGAGACACAGCAATATTGAAATTAGGACAATTAATCCTACAATGGTCTCTTACACCAAAGAGTTAGCCAAGTTATGAAGGCAAACAAAAAGTGCTTGAAGGAAATTAAAAGTGCTATTCCGGTGACTACATGAATGATAAGAAAATGGAACAGCCTTATTGCTGATATGGAGAGAGTTATAGTGGTCTGGATAGAAGATCACACCAGTCAAAACATTCCCTTAAGCCAAAGTCTAATCCAGAGCAAGGCTCTAACTCTTCTTAATTCTATGAAGTCCAAGAGAAGTAAGGAAGCTGCAGAAAAAAGTTTGAAGCTAGCAGGTTTCTTCATGAATTATAAAGAAAGAAGCTGTCTCCATAACATAAAGGTACAAGGTGAAGCAGCAAGTTCTGATGAAGAAACTACAGCAAGAAAATCTAGCTAAGATCATTGATGAAGATGGCTACACTAAAGAATAGATTTTCGATGTACATGAAACAGCCTTATATTGGAAGAAGATGTTATCTAGGACTTCCATAGCTAGAGAAGAGAAGTCAATGTCTGGCTTTAAAGCTTCAAGGAACAGGCTGACTCTCTTGCTAGGGGCTAATGCAGCTGGTGACTTTAAGTTGAAGCTAATGCACATTGACCATCCTGAAAATCCTAGGGCCCTTAAGAATTATGGTAAATCTACTCTGCCTGTGCTCTATAAATAAAACAACAAAGCCTGGATGACAATACATCTGTTTACAGCATGGTTTACTGAATATTTTAAGCCCACTGTTAAGATCTCCTGTTCAGAAAAAAGATTGCTTTCAAAATATTACTGCTTATTGACAATGCACATGGTCACCCAAGAGCTCTTACAGAGATATCTAAGGAGATTAATGCTGTTTTCATGCCTGCTAATACAGCATACATTTTTTAATCCATGGACCAAGAAGTAATTTTAAACTTCAAGTCTTATTATTTAAGACATACATTTCCTAAGGCTATAGCTGCCATAGACAATGATTCTTCCAATTAATCTGAGCCAACTAAATTAAAAATCTTCTGGAAAAGCTTCATACTTCTAGATACCACTAAGAATAATCATGATTCATGGGAGGATGTCAAAATATCAACATTATTACAAGTTTTGAAAAACTTATTTACAACCATTATGAATGCCTTTGAGTAGCTCAAGACTTCAGTGGAGGAAGTCACTGTAGATGTGGTGGAAATAGAACTAAAATGAGAACTGGAGCCTGAAGATGTGAGTGAATTTCTAAAATGTCATAGTAAAACTTGAGCAGATAAAGATTACTTCTTATGGATGAGCAAAAAAAAAGTGGTTTTTAAGATTAAATCCATTCCCAGTGAAGATATGAACATTGTTGAAATGACAACAAAATGTTTAGAATATTACATAAATTTAATATATAAAACAGTGGTAGGGTTTAACAGAATCGACTGTAATTCTGTAAAAAAGTCCACTGTGGGTAAAATGCTATAAAACAGCATAGCTTGTTACAGAGAAATCTTTTGTGAAAGAAAGAGTCTATTGATGTGGCAAACTTCATTGTTGTTTTGTTTTAAGAAATTGCCACAGTCATCCCAACATTCAGCAACCACTGCATCAATCAGTCAGCAACTATCCTCATCAGGGCAAGACCCTCCACCAGCAAAAAGATTATGACTTACTGAAGGCTCCGATGATCATTAGCATTTTATAGCAATCAAGTATTTTTAATTAAGATATGTACATTATTTTTTAGACATAATGCTACTATACACTTAATAGACTACAGTATAGCATAAACATAACTTTTGCATGCACTGGGAAATAAAAAAAATCCTGTTATTCACATTATTGTAATATTTGCTTTATTGTGTTAGTCTAGAATCTAACCTACAATATCTTTGAGACATCCTGTAAACCAACACTATAATCATAAAAATGTGGGAACTTCTGTTGGACTGGGGGATGATTCTGGATTACTTTCTCCACTGGTAGAGATTTGTATTATATGTTATTCTACTTAATATTTATTCTCAAATGCTCCTCCAAAGTTCTATCCATTATCAGAGCCATGTTGCAAATAACTCCCATCTTTTTTTTGTTTTAGAATATTTGGTCTTTACATTTATCCTAGTTTATAAATTTGATATTTATTTGTCTGAAATGGCCCCCAGGGGAGCCAGATTTCAAGAAATAT
This sequence comes from Lepilemur ruficaudatus, assembly GCA_963574885.1. Classification (NCBI taxonomy): domain Eukaryota; kingdom Metazoa; phylum Chordata; class Mammalia; order Primates; family Lepilemuridae; genus Lepilemur; species Lepilemur ruficaudatus. The sequence goes on from CAUYRT010040485.1 coordinate 21,650, forward strand.
CTAAATCCTCCGGACTTAGAGACTTCAGTCACAAGACACCAAAGGTGTCAAGAAAACATAAGGGGCAAGGTCATAGTGTCAAACTCTCCCCACCCCCATATCATCTGTGGACTATTTTATTTTCATTTAAAAGAGTATTCTATTGTCGAAAGTAATACAAGTACATAGTTTAAAAGTAGAATTATAAAATATTTATAACAAAATACTAGTTTCTGCTCCTCTCTTCCTGGTCCATCCCCAGAGACAACTACTTTCAACTACTTTAGTATTTTTTATGACATTTTTCCATTGTCATATTTATTTTTTCCCTTTTTATTTTTAGTTGCCACATAATAATTGTACATATTAATGGGACATATGGTGATATTTTGATACGTGTGCACAATGTAAAATGATCAAATCAGCATAATTAGTACATCCATCACTTCAAACATTTATCATTTCTTTGTGCTGTTAACATTCAAAATCCTCTCTTCTAGTTTTCTGAAAATATATAATAAATTATAGTTAACCATGTTCATCCTAAAATGCTGCAGAGCCCCAGAACTCATTCCTCCTATCTAGCTGTAATTTTGCACCCCTCAACCAACCTCTCCCCATCCTCACTCCCCCTCTTCTCAGCCTCTAATAATTATAATTCTACTCTCTACTTCCATGAACTCAAATTTTTTTTTAGCTCTCACATATGAGAACACACAGTATTTATGTTTCTGTTCCTGACAGTTCACTTAACATAATGTTCTCCAGGCTCATCCATGTTGCTGCAAATGACAGGATTTCATTCTTTTTTATGGCTGAATAGCATTCCATTGTATATTGGAAGAGGTTTTAAATTTGATGAGGAGCTTAACATATTCCTTGGGCAGTTTTTTTTTCAATTTCTTGTAAAAATATTGCTCAGAATGTCCATCTTTACACAACTATAATCCTAGCGCCTATGATAACCTATGGAGCAACATAAAATCAAAATCTCCTAAGATTCTGCATGCAATACTAGCCCTTGTTATAGTTTATTCTAAGAATCCAAAGGTATTGGAAAAGGAGTCAAGTATAGAAAACTATTGCATTGTATACCTTCTACTATTTCTTAGTCTAGCATTTTTAAATGTCAATGGCCCATAAAACAAAAGGGCATCAAATCAATTCAGAAACTAGAGCAGTTACATGGAGAGTTCTGGGGGTAGGGGGTGGGGCGATAACTAGAAAAGGATCTAACAAAATGTCCGCAAGGTCCTTCTTTATCTCTAGAGGATAAAGATCATGCTACATTGTGATGATGTTCATAGCTTTATATTGAAAAAGGTGTCTAAAATTCAGTAAGAGGGTTTATTGAGTTCTCTTTTCTGAGGATCACAATTACCTTGCAAGTATGTGGATTTCCTGCAGAATGGAATGTGAAAGTTTTCTGGGAACTGAAAGTTCCACATGAGGCTGACACTGTACTTAAAACAAATACATATGCTGATTTGGAATATGATTGGACATTCTGTGAGCTTTGGTCAAGTGTCTATCAATTCTCTCATGTGTTTATGCTCTTATGTAATAAACAGTTGATGAGCTCTGAACTAGGTTCTATAATAAACCTTGAGATACAAAGAGAAATAAGCCCTGATCACTTCTTTCCTGCAAGTGCTCCCTGACTGATGGGGAAGACAAGTGCAAACAGGTAGTTTAGTTTCAAGACCATGTGAAAAGTGTTGTAATTTACTTGGTGTGAAAATACAGGGGGTGGGGACCTAGCTGAGGGAAGAGAAAAGACTTCAAGAAGGAGGCTACATTTGACCAGGATATTAATGCAATTGGAATCTTCCAAGTGTAGAAGGTGAGTGAGACATCTCAGATTGGGGGGAGTAACATGTATACTTAGAGATAAGAATAAAAACAAAGTATTTTTCCTACTCTCACATACCACTTAACGTAACACTGATGACACCAAATTTCTCTGGTGGGGCTTTCTTTCCACATATCATGCAATTCTCCAGTGGACACCTATGATTGTCTTACAATTTAACTCAATTCTGATACTATCTGCTTAGGGTTACAGTCAAATCCCAGAGGTTATGGGCTCACTCCCATAAGACTTCCTCCTACTTTAGATGCTAATTGCCAGCCCCAGGTTGTGACCTGTGCTTCTGACCCACCCTATATATATGGGTTCTCAAAACTGCTTCCTTGGGTTCTACTAATTTGCTAGAATGGCTCATAGAGCTCAGGGAAACACTTACATTTACTGGTTTATTATAAGGATATTGCAAAGGATACAGATGAAGAGCCAAAAGAAAAAGATTCATAAGGAAAGGTATAGAGGGGAAAGAGGTACAGCACTTCCATGCTCTGTCCAGGTACGCTACCCTCCAGGTATCTCCATGTGTTCAGCAATCTGGAAGCTCTGTGAACCCTGTCCCTTTGGATCTTTATAGAGACCTCCCAACTCAGAGGTTGACAGATGTGACTGAAAGCCCAAACCCTCTAATCATGCATTGGTCTTTCTAGTGACCAGCCCCATTTTGAAGCTACCTAGAGACCCCCAGGCACTAGTCATCTCATTAGCACACAAAAGCCACTCTTATCACTTAAGAGATTCCAACAGTGTTAAGAATATGTGCCAGGAACCAAGGGTGGAGACCAAATATATACTGCTTATTATATCACAAATCACAGTGTGCAAAACACACTAATGTGACAGTACAGGTCATGTCTAGGGGCCAATAAGCAGTAGCTGGTGCTCAGGATAGATGGGCTGGGGAATGACAGAAAATGTGGGAACAAATATAGGTGGAAATAGAGAACCTTAAGGTGACTCATATTCTTAGCTCAGGGACTACATGGAATTGAAAGGGTAAGAAGATAGGCTCAAATTTGGATGCACTAACTTTAGGTCAATATAGGACATTTATATTGAAAGGAACAGTAAGCAGGTGAATATACTCATATGGAACTTACAACCAGGGTTTGATTTTGATATAAATTTTGTTATTCGTTAGTGAATCATTATTAGTAAAAAGCAGATCTATACATGAAAATGCTAATAGAAAGATTATAAAAACAGTAATTCTCAAACTCTAGTATATATTAGAATTATATGAATTGATTACTAAAGAAGCAGATTTATAATTTTCACTCTTCCTCATGCTGAATATATATTTGTGGCTAGATAAAAGAATCCACATTTTGACAAATGCCCCAGATGAGTCCAAGGTTCACACATTAAGACACAATATTGAGTAAGAGGAGAGGGGCACAGATACAACTCAGAAAAACAAATGTTGGGACTCAGAAAACAATACCCCAAAAGGAAGCCCTCAAAAGCAAAAGTTTTTCTCTTACCTTCCCCTGCCCTTCTGTCTCTCAATCTTATTCTGCCCCGAGGTTAGCTATGGGCACTAGAATCCCTCTTCCCCAAGGTAAGTCACAGAAATCATAAGCCATTTTCCCTAAAGCCAGCCATGAAACATAAGAATATTACTTTAAATCCTCTCTCTGCATGCCTTTCTGTGTAAAAACTGGTCATAAAGAAGTTATCTGACCTGTCTTGTTTGACTGTAGGTCATAGGACTTCCACCACAATTCCAGAAAGGGCACTGCTGCACACCCGGAAGGAAGGAATGCATGCTTAGAGAGGCCAAGAAAAATCTAGACAGACAGGGCTTGCTGGGTTTCTCCACTAGTCTATTAGCATTAAATCACACCCTTCTCATTCAATCATATTTCTCCATGACTGTCTATACTTTGTTGAACCTAAGCATAAAGATGGACAATTTCACCTGTATCTTTGGCTTTTCTTTCTGAAGGCTTCTATGTACACATCAATAAAATTTGTATGTTTTTTTCCAATGTACGAGTTGATTTTTCAGGGAATCTTTAGAGTGGGAAGGGGAAGAGGAAGTTTTACCTTGGCTCCTACACAAACATTTAAATAACGGCAAACAGAGAGTAGAAGAGACTATGTTTTAAACTGAGAAGAAACTGGTTAGTGAAAGTCTGCATTCTGCTCCTGAAGTAGGATACACCAGTCCTAGGTCCTGTTCCCACTGAGCCAACCAAAGCACAGCATAGGTCCTAGAGAACACTCTGGATATGGGGTAATTACCCCCTGGCAAGGAAAGGGTTAAGGAAGGATTGCAAGGAACCTGAGGAAAGTTTGGAGTCCCACTCAACCTCCCTGTAAACTCCTTATTAAAATTTACTTGAACGAAAAAAATATGGCATTTATTTAGGGCTTTTCTTCTAAATGAAGTCCATATTGTAAGGATTTGTTTGTAGCAACTTCATTTACTCTTTTTATTTCTAAAAAAAATCTTTATTTTGCTCTTACTGTTTGATTAAATTTTTTGCTAGGTATAAAATTTGGTTTATAATTGTTTTTCCTCTCAGTACTTTGAAGCTATTATCCCATTTTTTCTGCCATTTCTTGTCGATAGTGAGATATTTGCTGTTTGCAAAATTGCCATTCATATTTATATAAACTGAATTTTGTTTCTAGTAGTTTTTAAGATTTTTCTTTTGTTTTCCCAAAATTTCTCTATTATGTATCTAGCTATGGATGTTTTATGCTATTATTTTATTATTATTACTCTGCTTAGGGTTCAAAGTGCAGTATTAATTTGGATATTTCTGTCTCTCATCAATGTTAGAAAATTCTCTGCTAGTATCTTATCAAATATTCCTTCCCTGCCATTGCCTATATCTTCTATATTCTGGGAAAGATATTCCAGGAGAATAGTTGCTGAAGTTAAATCTAAAGGATCTGAATAGATCTTGTGGGAATCTTAATTGCTTGTGCATATATTTTACCTCTTTTATCTCTTTGTTGCATGATAGTTGAAGCATTGAGTGTTATCTTTCAAGTTAGCGTTGAGTGCTATCTTTCAAGTTAGTAATATATTCTGTGGGGTTCTGTTTAGAGTTTTCCCTGATTTTATTTTCAGTTTAATAATATTTTTCCTTCCAATATTTCCATTTTATTCTTTTTCCTATCTACCCTGTTTTATGTAACTTCTTGTTTAATATTTTCTCCCTCTTTTTGTGACTGTTATGTCCTGATGTCTTTGAGTATCCCAGCTATGCTTATTCACAAGGATTTGGCAAACTCTTCCATAGCATTTACATCATTAGGAGATAACTCCTGTTTTGATTTTTATTTCTGTGGCTTTCTTAGCATTAGATTTCTTCATGCATTTTAGAATTGTGGATCCCAGGCTTATCTAAGAGAGACCTAGTTTTTGCTTTGCAGTGTATTTCCTTTACATTCTTGTCTTACTCCTTCCTGACAAGAAGTCATGAGAATATTTCCATGAATGTCCTGGGGCCTTAAATTGAGAAGCAGCTCTTATAATGAAGGCTTAGGATTCCTTCCTGGTAGGGATATGAAGGATATACAGAACTGGTTAGTGAGCCTCCGGGCAGCCCTGTCCTGAGGCTATGCCAGTATCCTCAGGCTTACATTGCCTTGCTGCTCCATATAAAATTGTAGCCTCAGGCAGCCAGTTGTCTGTAACTTTCCACCCTACATTTATGAATCATAGCTCCTGAATCTAAGCAATGAGGCCATTTCTCCATTCACATGGAAGACTTCTAATCCTTCTTACTCCATAAGAGGTGAAGTTGCATCTCCCACTGCCTGCTTTGGAATATGAACCTTCAGCTCCATTAACCACTCCAACTTTCTATGAATACTTTGTCTCTGGGTCTGTGAAGATGCTTATTTTGTCTAAGTCTCTTTGATTCTTTTTTTTGTTTTGTTTTGTTTTTTTGAGACAGAATCTCACTCTGCTGCCCGGGCTAGAGTGAGTGCCATGGCATCAGCCTAGCTCACAGCAACCTCAAACTCCTGGGCTCAAGTGATCCTACTGCCTCAGCCTCCCGAGTGACTGGGACTATAGACATGCGCCACCATGCCCGGCTAATTTTTTCTATATATTTTTAGTTGGTCAATTCATTTCTTTCTATTTATAGTAGAGACGAGGTCTTGCTCTTGCTCAGGCTGGTTTCGAACTCCTGACCTTGAGCAATTCGCCCACCTCGGCCTCCCAGAGTGCTAAAATTACAGGCGTGAGCCACCGCGCCTGGCCCAGGTTGATTTTTAACTACATATTCTATCAGAATTTTTCCAAATTAATTAATGAGGGAAATTCAGGCACTTTCAAGTGGAAATGGCTATGGAGTTTCCACAGATTTTAACATATAAATTATAATCAGTTATTAAAGTTCGTTTTGCCTTGTTTCAGAAGATACTTAGCATATAAAGAGTTATGCAAAAATTTACAATCCAATCAACTAGTTAAGGATATTAGAATTGGTTCTTCCTCATCAGCTATCACAGAGAAGAGCCTTGGTCTCAACATCATAGAATTAGTTAAGTAATTTTTATAACCTTTTCCCCAAAGTTAACAACTTCTCACTGAATATCAAATTATTGGATTTTTATACTTTTGCATATAACTTAACATATTCCTGAGTAAGTCTCTGTTTTGAAGTCTTAAAAATATTTTGTTTAGAGTATTTTTAAACTGAGTGCCTTCTTTTAAATTATATCTACAAGGAGCTATTTCTTTCCTCCTATAAGAAGCACTTTATTAATCTAAAGGGAAACATTAGCCAGTGATCTAACTTGTAAGACTGAATCCTCATATTTAGAAGAGTTAGCAATTAAACAAATGAACTAATCTTATGTGGATGGATTAATTCAGTCTTCTGGACCTCAACTGAGAAGTTTCTCCAGTTGGCCTCTACTGACACCTCTCTGGCTGGGAAGGGTAGTAGTGCTTGGTTATGCAGCTCACATGACCTCCAGGGACACCAAAAGGAGGGTGTTATCACAAGTGGGAGATGGTGAAATCTATATACTCACTATTTCTGATACCACCACAGTTGGGAGGAGCAGGAGTATCTTCTTACCGCAGGGTATAAGTATACATCCAGGACCTTCATGTGGTTTCTTGTGACATTGGGGTGGCTTGGCAAAGCCTTATCACCACCTAGTGGGGGGATGAATACAAAAACCTTGCCCCCTACTCAATCTTCTCTGACACCACCCCAGTGGGAAGTGATGGCACCTAATTATAGTTTGGTAAGTATGAGGGTGAAGAGTGTGAAATGTGAAAGTCTAGGTCCCAATTGACCTTTGTGAGGTTAAGGGTGAGACCACAGTTTTTCTTATGGTGTTTGGTTGAAATAAAGCAGTTATTATTTAAAAGTGTTTTTTTTTTTTTTTTTTTTTTTTTTTTTTTGTAATATGGTGTCTTTTTCCTGGGGGTTTTAA